>VWPU01018040.1:0-55243 GCA_013398955.1 Callaeas wilsoni
TCTCCATCCCTGGGTCTGTGTCTCCATCCCTGGATCTGTGTCCTGGCAGGATGACCATCCCTGAGCCAGTGACCATCCCTGTGCCAGGGTTTCCATCCCCATGCCGGTGACCATCCCTGGGCTGGCTGGAGGTGAGCAATGCCTGGCACTGCTGTTGTCCGTGGGACCTTTTAGGATCTTGGAGCCACCGCGTTGCTCTGGGAACGTGTCCTGCGAGAAGACAAGCTCAGCACCTGCCCTTCCTCCACATGGAATGGTTTGGGTTGGAAGGAACCTTAAAGATCATCCCATTCCACCCCCTGCCATGGGCAGGGACACCTCCCACTGTCCCAGGCTGCTCCAAGCCCTGTCCACCCTGGCCTGGAGCTCTCCACGGATGGGGCAGCCACAGCTTCTCTGGGCACCCTGTGCCAGGGCCTCCCCACCCTCCCAGGGAGGAATTTCTTCCCAAAATCCCATCCAACCCTGCCCTTGGGTCTCCCCCACTGCTGCCCTCCCCTCCCTGCTCCGGCCCCACTGAGCACCCGTGGCCTTCCCTAGAGGGGACAAGAGCCTCCACCCCATCCCTGCCTCCTGCCATCCCTGCCTCCTGCCATCCCTGCCTCCTGCCATCCCTGCCTCCTGCCATCCCCGCCTCCCGCATGCCAGGGCAGTGCCGGGAAGCCGCCAGCTCCCCCGGGCTCATTAATGTGGGGCGCGTGCGTGCCCCGCTCCCTGCGCATCGATCTGATAAATGAGGAGCCGCCGATGGTATTTTCTACCCTTTTAAGTGTTAAAATAACATTTTAGTGAAATATGAGCAGGTCAGAGCTGAGCTGCCCCTTTCATCTCCCAGCACAAAGCAGCTGGATGGGGGGGAGCTGGCGCTGGCGAGCACGCGTGCTCCCACACCCATGGGGGATTTGGGGCTTTGGGGCTGTACAAGCAGCGCTGGAGCGTCTGGGGGAGGATTGGGGTCAGAGTGGGTGTGCAGGGGCTGGTGCTGCACCTCTGCCCACCCCTTGGCATGGGACAAGGAGGAAAACCCGTTTCCGTCCACACCACAATGAAAACTTCCACGTGCCCAAAGCTCCTACAGGTGCAGAGCTTTTTTTTTGGAAGCTTTAGCAACTCACGGCTTCTCCTTGAGTCTTACTGGCTCTTCTCTCCACAATTCCTTTGTGGCTTAGTTCGGGGATTGGGAAAATGAAATCGTGTTGTCCTTGAGGTCCCCGTGCGCTCCGGCCTGTCTCTGCCTGGCAAGGAGGTGATGCAAAGGAAACCAAACCCCACGTGAAAAATGGGGGATTTCAGCCTAGTTAAACTAATCTAGAAAATGGATTGGATGGGGAAAAAAAATAGGGAAATGCTCTCTGGACTGTGAAATGATTTGCTGGAAATTGGAGTGTGTCACTGACAGCTGCTCCTGGTGGAGTCCTGGGTGTCGGGAAAAGAACTGGGAGCAGCAGCAGCTTTGGCAGGTCCTGGGGGATCCCGCCCTGCCTGGGGCACTGATGGCCTGGTGTTCCTTGTCTGGGACATCCAGCTCTATCCAGGCCTGGTGGATTAGCGGGATCTGGTGGCTGTAGGGGATGAGAGCCATTTTCAATCCCCGGACAGGAGTGGTTCCTTCAATGCCCAGGGTTCCTGTGCAACCCTGGGGCCTGCCTGGAGCTGCCTTGGGCATCCTTCCCCTTCCTGTCTCGGGCATCCTTCCCCTTCCCATCCCGTAAAAACTTCCCCTGTGCATCCTTTCCATGCCCATCTGATCCACCATTTTCCTGCCCATCCTGTGCCTCCTTTCCCTACCCATTTAATGCCTCCTTCCCCTGCCTCTCCCCTCCCCCTTTCCCCTGCCCTCCCATCCCCCTTTCCTCTCCCTTCCCATCCCCCCTTTCCCTGCCATCCCATCCATCCTTCCCCGCCATCTCCTCCCCCATTTCCCCGCCCATCCCCTCCATCCTTCCCCTGCCCCTCCCCTCCACCATCCCACTGCCATCCCATCCACCCTCCCCCTGCCCTCCCCACCCCCCTTCCCTCCCCCCTCCCCCCCCCCCCTCCCCCCCCTCCTTCCCCCCCCACCCCTGCCACCCTTCCCCTGCCATCCCCTCCCTCCTTCCCCTGCCCACCCTGTGTCCCTTCCCCTGCCCCTCTCCCCCCCCCCCCCCTTTTTTCCCCCCCCCCCCCCCCCCTCCCCTCCCCCCCCCCCCTCCCCCCCCTCCTTCCCCCCCCACCCCTGCCACCCTTCCCCTGCCATCCCCTCCCTCCTTCCCCTGCCCACCCTGTGTCCCTTCCCCTGCCCCTCTCCCCCCCCCCCCCCTTTTTTCCCCCCCCCCCCCCCCCCTCCCCTCCCCCCCCCCCCTCCCCCCCCTCCTTCCCCCCCCACCCCTGCCACCCTTCCCCTGCCATCCCCTCCCTCCTTCCCCTGCCCACCCTGTGTCCCTTCCCCTGCCCCTCTCCCCCCCCCAGCCCTTTGATTCCCTCATCCCCCTGCTGCCAGGGAAGCCGTTCCCATCACATCTTTCCATCCCCTCTCTCCACCCAGCCGAGTCCAGCTCCTCCTCAGGCTCCAGCCCCCCTTTCCGCCCTGTTGCCCGATGCCTCTTCCCTCTCCACATCCCTGGAGTGTGATTGCTCCGCGCCCTGGGTGAGAGCAGGAGAAATATGTGCTGAGATGACATTTGGGTTATACATGATGCTATTAAAATATGATAAGAACGCTATTAACATTAATAATCCTTTTCATTGTATCATTTAGGGAGCAAAACAAGCCATTAAATATTACAGAGTCATTGGGGCTTTGATGGCTTCAGGGAGGGGAACATTTGGCCGGATTTGTCTACACGCGCTCTGGAAATACAACATTATCTCTGGGAAATGGGTTGCGCTGGGCTCGGCATCCTGGCGGCTCCGTGGATCCGGGAGGGTCTCGGGTGTGCCAGGATAGGATGGAGGGTCCCAGGTGCCAGGGGAGGCTGCAGTGTGGGAGCACGGGGACAGGGGACAGGGCAGGATCCCCTGGGAAGGGTGCAGGGGCTGGCTGGGTGTGAGGAGGCTCCGATGGAGATTCCGTGCGCCGCTCGTACCGGAGAGGAGCAGGTTGCACGGATTGGGAAGGGCTGCTCAGCGCAGCGCAGGGCTGCAGTCAGTTCCAGGCACCCCTCTTCCACCTCAGTCTCCACTGCCCTCCCCCTGCCTCCTTCTCCAGGGTATCTGCAGCTGTTACAGCACAGGGACCATTGGATTTCCCAGTGTTTCCAGCTGGAAACTCTCTGCTTGGAGCAGGCTGCTGTTTGCACACCGAACCCACAGCCAGCCCTCCCACACCACCTCCAAGCTCACTCTGATTTACCCAAACCTCAGCGTAAATCTCCTCTCCCCGCTGCCGTACTCAGCCCTGAAGCTCATCCATGTGGGAGTTCCCCGGACACTGAAGCATTATCTCTTAAACGCTCAGAAAGGCACCTCACTCCCCGGCAGATCCTTGGAGAGGACCGGTTTCTGCATCCCCGACGCTCTGCCTGCCCTGGTTATGTTCAATCCGAGGCCTCGGCAGCACCATCCCCTTTCTGCTCACTCATCCGCTGGGGAGAGGGCAGCAGGGATCTCTTTTAGCTGGAAAACCCTGGTTTTGGGACAGCTGCTCAATTCCCAAACTCCACCGCCTTCCCCTGGGCAGGAATCAGCACCTGCTCCTTGCCCAGCCCATCCCCAGGATCCAGCCATGCGAAACCCAGGCTGTGAAGGGGCTTGGGGTCAGCATCCTGCTCCGTTCTGGGAGGTGGGAACCTTCCGGTTACACAGGCTCCTTGGTGCTGCTGCTGCTGCTCAGGGCCAGGCTCAGGATGCTGGGCAAGCATCAGGAGCCAAGCCAAGGCCCCTGAGCTGCTCAGATGCCACCAGGGCCGTTGTTATCCAGATATTTCCCCGTGGTGACAGCAGCAAATGAGGGAGAGAACAGAAAAATGTGCCGAGGTTTTGACAGGACTGTCAGAGCCCCGAGTGAGCGCTAACAAGGACGAGTGTGGGCTCTTTAAACAAATCACTGTCATGTTGCAGGCATATCATGGTTTAACACAGCCACCGCGAGTCACCAGGAAAGGTTAAAGCAAGAATGGAAGACTCAGTCCTGGGAAACGTGTCAGAGCCGAGCTGTCCTGGGGACTGATGGCTTCCTGCAGCCAGCACGGCTTCAGGGCCGGAGCCTGGAGTCCTTGGAGCATCCTTGGGATGGACTTGCTGCGGTGCCTGGTGTTGGGAAGACTTCCCCGTGGATGCGGGCAGAGCAGCGGAAGGATCTGCGCTCCCAGGGACACCCATTCCCTGTGCCCTGCCCCGGGCAGGAGCTGGAGGAGGATTGGCCCCGCGCACCGACAGCCAAATGCAAACACGGAATGCCAAACACACCCCTGGGATGCTCCAGGGATGCCGCCCAGGCAGCTCTGGGATGGCCCAGCAGGCTCTGAGCCCCAGGGTTTGCCTGAAGAGGCCTCTCTGGCTGGGTTGTTGCTGTCCGGGATCCAGCGTTCAGGAAGCCTGGAGTGGCTTTGGCATCACGAGCTCGCTGAGTTCCCTGTGGGGTGTGCGACTGCAGGGTCCTGTCCCTGGCCACTGCCCTGCTCCAGCCCTCCCATCCCTGGGGAAGGGGAGCGGGGCGGAATGGGCAGGGAGCTCCTGCTGCAAACCCAAATCCTGCCGCCTGTGCCCTGTGCCAAGCGGTTACTGGGAGATCTGGAGCTACCTCTGTCCTTGGAGGCTGCCAAGGCACATCCACGGCCTGAGCCGGTGCTGGATGCAGCTCTGGAGAGGAGCGGGAATCCCCAAGGAGCCTTCCCACCCACCTCTGCCGCGTTCTGTGTGGAGCGAGCGCCCCGCTAATCCGAGCCATAACTCTTTCGGAAGCGTGAGGAATGAAATCACCGAGGTTGCTCGCTGACACCCAGAGTCACTGCCTGCAATTCACCAGGAGCCGCTCCCGGCGCGGAACCGAACGTTCCCGCCCGGGAAAATCATCTGCCAAGGTCGCAGCAGCACCTCCGGCTCCGACCTCAGCACTCTGCTCACGTGCAGCCCATTAGGCAAGGAAATATATAACAAACAGCCCCCGAAGATCCTAAAGCCTCCCCAGCTCCTGCAAGGCTCCTCTCTCCATCACGGAGCCTCTCCCAGAGCGCTGCATCAAACTTTAATATCTCCCTCTCAGCCGCACAAAGGCTGGGACGAGCCTGGCCTTTCATGCTGCGCAATCCCCCAAATCAAAGGCCCTCTGCCAGAACAGAGCACCTGAAGAGAATGTTCCTCTCTCATCTGGAGCTCCTCGTTTCGGGGCTCTGGGTCCCCCTCAGCTCTGCGAGATTCAGCCGAGCAGCCCATTCTCCTGCTGGGTAAAACAATCGGGCATGTTGCTAATTAGGCGAACGTCGTTAGGCGGGAGGCTGTTGTAGGAGACATGAAGGAAAGGCTGACGTGGGAGTCCCTCTCTCCTCCATCCCGCCCTACATGAGGTGCTGGGGGTACTCTATGTTTCCAGAGGGAAGAGCACACAGAGCCCATTCCCAGGCGCAGAAAACATTGTAGGGAATCAAGGCTGCAAGAAAAAAAAAACCAAAAAAAATTAGGAGGTTGTGAAGGAAATGCCTCCAAAATGGCTGCAAGACAGCAATGCTGAGCCTCATTTCTGGCAGGCAGGGATTTCCCAGCTCAGAGAGGAAAATCTGGGAGAGTGGCACTGTCAGAAGGTTTCCCTGCAAGAAGGGGTGGTGTGGGACGTGTGGCTGGGCACTGCCCCGCTGTGTGATGGCTCCCTGCCCTCTGACGTCGGGATTTCCCCCTTGGACGATGTGTCCAGAGGGGGAAGACAGGACTCAGACATGCCATGAGTCAGGCAGGCTCTTCCCAGCCTGTTCCCTGCTCTTGTCCCGTCCGGTAATCTCAGGGGCAGCAGCAGGGGAAGGGCTGCAGCGGGTTCAGTCTGTTTGTTGGGATCAGAGCATCCCACTGCAGGAGCCCTGTGCCGTAGGGTCCAGCTTCCAGCAGCCCGGAGATGCTCCCAGCACCCTGCCTGTGCCTCTGGAGCCCACAGCTGCGTGGCTGAAGCCATCCCAGAAGCAAGATTCCATGCAGGGAGGGTGTTGTGCAGACCCTGAAGGATAAGCCCGGCAGAGCAGAGCGTTCCCTGCCCTTGGCTTCCATCCCTGGCCTTGTTTTCCATCCCTCAGCTGGGAATTCTCTGTAGCCCACACCCAGCCTGTGCCCCAGGCCGGCCATCCCAGCTCTGGCCAGGAGGTCCTGCATCCCATCGTGGTTCCCAGAGGGATGTCCACACCCTGTGCTCTGCCACAGCAACCTTGGAATTTCATGGGATTTGGGCACCTCTCCCCGTTTAGTGCCGTGGCTTTGCTTTCCCGGGCTCCACAGGAGGGGAGCAGCAGGGCTGGGCAGGGCAGGAGAGCAGGGAGGAGTCCCTAAGATTCCCCAGCTGCATCCATCCCCATCTGGGTGCCCGCCCAGCAGCAAAGCATCTGGATTTGTGCAGCTGGCAGAGCAATCCCGTGATCCCAGCGAATCAGAGATTATCGAGGGGGAAAACTCGGGGCTTAAGCGGGATCGGGAGGAGGAGAGGAGGATTTGGAGCTGGTCCGATGGGTTAAGCCACTTGTACCGGCGGAGATTAAGACAGAAGGAGTCTGATTTAGATGGGAAATCTGCTGCACCCCCTCGGAGCCCTGGCCACACATTCCAGCAGCTCATGGTGCAGGAATGTGACAGCTTGTCTGGAACCAACCCAGCTCAGGGGGCAGGAATGGGGCCTGGAGAGCTCCTTTTCCCTCTCTGGGGCTCCTGTGGGTGGTTGGGAGTGTCTGCATCTCCTTCCTCATGATCAGCACCAGTCTTGATGGCTTCCCTTTGGATCCTGCCTCGCTCCCCTCTGGACAAGCCCCTTGCTGGGGCTGCAGACAGAGAGAGATGGAAGGAATTGGCATTTCCTGCTTCCCTTTCCCACAAGGATCCATCTCCAGTACTGGGACAGCTCCCACAGCTCCAGCCCTATCCAAGGGACACCCCTATGCTTGCCTGCCTCTTTCCCTGCTCCAAGGAGTGCAATTCCCTTATTGCCTTGAAATAGCACCTGCAAGGAAGGGCAGCTGAATCCAGCCCTGAATCCCACGGAGATGCTCCACTTCCCAGGACTGCCACCGTTTCCCAGGATCTCTGCTCTCCTCTCTCCCGGTTGCACAGCCAGTGGAAGCCCCCAGCCCCACCACGCTGGTCTTTCCTTGCCGTGAGATCCCTGCTGGAATCAGGATGCTGCTCCCCTTGGAATTTGGCACAGCACAGCCAGCTCCGGAGCAGCCCTGGCTCTGGGGACATCCTCCACCCCAATGGGAGCCGGGACCTTGGAGCTTTTTCAAGGGTGAGGATGAGATGAAGGAAACCTAAACAGAGCCAGAGATGGGAGACAGGGGCTGGAAGCAAAAAGAGCAGTCAGGAATGACAACCCCTCCTGGCACTTCCCCTTCCATGGTGCTTCCAAGCCGTGTCCCCCTGGGCTGCTGTGCAGACTCGTCTGGGAGTGGGTCCCAGGAGCTTCCCCCGGGTGCTGGCAGAGGGAAACAAAAAGGACCTTGAGCAGCTGAGAGAGGAGATGTGAAACTGGTCCCTGAAAGCAGCCCCGGTGTCTGGTGGTGGCCAAGGTGGCAACAAAGCCCTGCCCGTGGCCAGCATCGCCAGCCTGGGGCCTGGACTGCCCTTCCACACCCCCTGGACAGGCACAGGAGACCCCCGTGTGCCACTGGAGGAGGCTCTGGGTGGCAAATCTCCAGGCGCAGCCCTCGGCCTCCTTCTGGGCTCCTTGTGCCCCCGAGGGCGGTGAACCCCCTTGCCCCGGCACTGCCTGGCTCTCGTGAGCCTGTGGAGGAGTGCAGAGAGCCAGGGGGGTAAAGAATCCGGTTTTTGGTTGGAATGAAGCCCTGGGAACACAAAGCTGAAGTGTCAGCAGCCCTGGAGATGCTGTTGGATCCCCCCCAACAAACACGGACAGAGCAGGGGATGGAAAGGGGCCTGGAGTCTGCATCCCCCCTCCGGAGCTGGATTTGCATCCTGCTTGTCCCTGTCTGTGCCCTGGGCACGGAGAGCTGCCCTGCAGGATCCCAGGGCTGGGGGACACCTGGGCAGGACCCTGGTGGGATTAAACCACCCAGGCCCCATCACGTTCCCAGAGAAGTCAGTGCCATCTCCAGCCTCGTGCTGCCTCCTGAGAGGAAGAGGAAAGGAAAAGCACGTCCTGAGAGCAGGGGAGCAGGAGCACCAGAGCCGGTAGCGGGAGCTGCACACTCAGAGAGGAAGGAGACCTAATGAGGTGCTTTATTAATTGCATTGTGAACTTTTCCCTTAATGATTCTCCCCGCAACTCCCTCTAGTTAAAGCTAATGGCCTGTAGCGTGTTCAGCAGATGGATTATCCAGAGGTGCCCAGGCAGCTGGGCCCCGCTGCCAGAGGGGTGCGTGGGGACTGCCAGACATGGCTCCTGGTGTCCCACGGCCCCTCGGGGGCTCTGCCAGACCCCAGGGATCCAGGGGGGCTGGGACACCCTGTCCCTGCCCGATACCGGTCCCAGTATCTCTCTGGAGGTGTGGAATGAGCAGCAGCCGGAGGGGTTCCCATCTCCGGGAGCGCTGGGCTGCGGGATTTGTGGGCTCTGTCGTCCCGTGGCTCTGGGTGGGACACCTGGATCCCTGCTCCAGGGAAGCTTTTCCTGCTTCGCTTCTGCACAAGGTGGGCAGGAAGAGGGAGCAGGAGCAGCAGCCCCAGACAGAGCAGGGTGGCACTCAGTGACAGTGACAGTGACCAGCCACCTCCACCCAGCCCAGGCTGCTGCTCTCGGGGTCACACAGAGGCTGTTTGGGTTCTCTGCGGGTCCAGCCTCATTATTTATGTTAAACGACAGCGGATGCACCCCAAAAGGACCACGTGCCACCAGGCAACGCTGGTGTCCAGCCCCTGAGAGCAGTGGGAACCTGTGCTGCCCCATCCCGGGAAAACCCTGGCAGAGCAGGACGGCCTTTCACGCCACCCCATGGATTTCACAGCGCCTGGCGAGAAAATATTGATTTCCAGCTCCTGCGGAATGTGGGGTCACGGCCACCAGCTGCATTAAGCACTGTGAGCTGTCAAAATGTGTCCAGCCACTGCCCGCTGGGAGAGCAGGGAGCTGCGATCCATAAAAACCCACAGGACTCGTGATCCAGGGAAGATTGGGGCCACAGTGGTGCAGCTCAAGCCCTGCGTGGTCCCGCCAGGGGCTGTTCTCTCACAGGTCTTCTCCACCTGCTCCATGAGATCCCCCTGTGCCTCAGAGCTGCATCCTGCCCTGCATCCCTTCCCGTGCTCTCCCTTCCCGTGCTCTCCCTTCCCGTGCTCTCCCATTTTCCCTGCCCCTTTCTGGCTGCTCTTTTCCCGGGGAAGGTGGGCACGGGCAGCTCTGGACTCATCCCACACGCTGGGGCCCGTCTGCAGGCTGAGCAGCAGCGAGGGGAATAAATTAGCAGATCCAAGAGGAGCTGGAGGTTTCCACGTGGGAGTTTGTTTCATTTTTAAAGCCGCTGCTGGGGAAGGCTCGGCGCTGCCGCCCGGCCACGTCCCGCTGGTGACTAACGGGGCCGTGTTTGTATTTAGTGCTGGCATTAATTGCGGGTGGGAGATGGGCGAGCGTGGGCAGCGCTCTCCGAGGTGACTCATGTGTCCCCTCCTCGGCACCGCAGCCTTCGTGCAGCGGCTCTCGCGTGGCTCCGGTGGCCTCAGCTGTCCCCAGCTCCGGGCAGCCCCATGTGCCCGGCCCTGCCCTGCCGACCCTGCTGTGCCCGATGGAAATCCGCTGCCCAGCCCCGGCTGCTGCCTCAGGAGGAGCCGGTTGCTCTGCTGAGCCTGCGCCGAGAGGATTTTTAGTCTTGGAGCAGTTTTTCCGCAGAGGCGCCAGCCCGTGCTGGGGGTCTCGTGTCCCCTCCCGTGGCTGTGTCGGGGCTTTTGGATTCTGGAGGTGCCCAAATCCACCCCCATTCCGAACCGGGAGCCGCCATCCCAGGTGGGGTTTTCCCTCCGTCTGTACCCCCACCGTGCTCACCCTGGCGTTCCATGCGGGCTCGGGAATGCTGCAGGAGCTCTGGGCACTGCCAGGGTCACCTCAGCCCCTGCAATCGCTCGTCCCATGGTCCCCACGGAGCACCCAGACGGTGGGGATGGGCTGGATGTGGGGAAGGGATGGGGCAGGACCCTCCAGCCTCGGGGAACTGCAGCACAGGGGGGCTGGGGGCTGCTGGGGGGGCAGGGAGGCAGCAGAGGGCTGAGGAGGGGCCACCTTGGAGCAGGGGAAGTGATGTTGGCTGAGATGGAGGTTCAGGATCACAACAGATGGGCAGGAGGGTGTTATAAAACAGCATCTCCTCTGCAGTGCCTCTCCCTGAGGTCTCCGTGCCTGGAGCCAACCTCAGTTCCACGGAAATGAAGCCTGGGATGGACGTTCAGGTGCTCTCGTGGCCGTGGAGGCGGCCAGACCTGCTGCGGGAAGGGCTGAGGGAGGCTCAGGGCAGGGGACAGCAGGGCTGTGGGAGCAGGCTGGCGTCCGTGCCCAGGGATGAGCTGGGAGCGGGATCAAAGGAGAGGGTCCTGGAAGGGGGCCACGTGCAGGGCCTTGAGCACGGCTGCTACAGCGGCCACCCCGATTTGGGGTGTGTGGGGACCCTTGCGCTGCTCAGGGTTCCTCAGAGACCCCCCCCAAGAACCCTCCTCATGCCCCTTCAGCCCCCCACTCCCCCTCACGAGGGCAGAGATGGGAGGTGCCATCCCTCACGGGGGGCTGTGGGACAGTCCAGCAGCTCTGCGCTGAGAGAAGCCCTCTCCCTCTGTGGGATGGACATTCCCCGGAGCAGCTTCGTGCTCGAGCCGTGGCCTCAGAATTCCAGCAGCTCCTCCACACACGGTGACCAACCCCACGGGACAAACTGGCCGTGCCTGAGCTCCCAGCCATCAGCTCCGTGTCCCACCAGGGATGCCACCGACCCAGGGACCTGCCTGTTGGTGGCCTGGACCAGCCAAACCCTGCTCAGCTCCTGGCAGCAGAGCAGTGAAACCCCCCCAGCTCTCTCCACATAAAGGCAGGGGGAATGGAGGGGTCGTGGCCACCAGCCCAAGGGGCCCTGGATGCGCCTGCATCCCATGAGATCCCAGCTTCCTGCCTCTGGAACACAAGGCAGCTGTGTTGTTGGCTTTTTTTTTTCCTCCCATAGCTGGGATTTTGCTGAATGTTTTGTCCTGGATCAGCTGAAAATAGCTCCAGTCACTGTTAACAATTCATCAGCTCGGTTTTGTCGGGGAACTGTTGGTGCTGCTGCCTCGCGCAGGAGGGGAACGGCTCCGGAGAGCCCAGAGCTTCCCAAAGGCTGCTGCTCACCGGGGAGAGGCCTTCAAAGGCAACTTCCATGGGCTGCACTTGCCTGACCCCACTCGTGGCATTTGGAATGTGCTGGACTGTGCGATGCGATCCCAGGGAATTCGCTCTCCCGTTATCCCGGTGCCTCTCCCGGCTCACTCCCACCTCTCCTCAGGGATACTGCCGGAGCTCAGCACAACGCTCGGACATGGTGGGGTGGGATTTTGTCGTTTTTGGAGCCTCTCAGTGCAACACCATCGATTCAGGGATGAGAGAGCCCAGCAGAGTCTTTGCTGCTGGCCGGCCATTCCCACTCCTCGGCTGCGCCTCCTGCCAAAGTTGATATTTTCCCATTTCCAGCTCTGTGTCTTCCCATTTCCCGCATGGGGAGCAGGGGTTTCATTACCAGCAATGTCCTTTCCTGGCTGCCCTCGTATTTATGGCAGTCCTTCTTTTTTATAGCCAATTTTGTAGAGTGCCCAGCAGTTAGCTCAACTGCTTCCTTTCATTTCGGCATTATTGCCAATTTCCTGTTCCACGGGCTAAATTTATCACTTCTTTAATTGTTTGATAACTCCAGGAACCAGCTGAGAGTCACCCTGCTCTGTGCCAGCCCATTCCCAGGGGGAGGGCTCCACGCTCCCACCTCCAGCACGTCTTGGTGCGCTCTCGACACATCTCCGCGAGGAAGATTCCGGCCTCGGAGCCATTCCCAGCCTCTCCCGGGTGCTTTTGGCCTCCTTTCTCTCAGTTTAATTTGCCCAGCCTAGTTCAGCATCTGTGCTTTGGTGCATTGCCAGTTTATCCTGGGAATCCTCGCAGTGCGTGAGGGGCTGCCTGGAGCTCTTCCTGCTGCAGTGTCCCTGCTCGGAGCTGTGCCCTCAGCTCAGGCCCACCCCAAAGCAGATGCCAGGACTTGGGCCCGGATGGAAGAGCCTCCTCAGGTGGGGTTCAGTCCATGTCACCCCCTCACTGCCTGACTTTGGGCCGAGTAGGAGAGCAGAGGATGGGTTCTGTGAGGCTGGGACAGCCCAGCCCTTCCCGAAGATTGCTCCACGGAATGAGACCACTGCCCGCTTCAGCTGCTGAAGGCCTCGTGCCTGCTGAGCTCTGTGAGCTCTGCAGAGTCCCTGGGGACTCTCTGGGTACCTGCTGGGATCCAGGAGCATCCTGGCTGCTGCTTCCAGCCCCTCGGGCCTGGCAGGGAGAGCTGCAGACCGGCTGTGGCGGATCCCGCTCCAGCAAAGATTTCCCTCCTGACTGCGGGCTTTGCTGGGCAGCTTCCAGTTTTTCTCCTCGATTGGGCTGGAGCCGGCCTTGTACCGCCTCCAGTGTTTGCCCTGGGTTTGTGGTGCTCCTCGCAGCCTCCTGGCCGCCGGCAGTTTGACTGAATTTGGATCCCTGCTCCCTGCCAGTGCCTGCAGCACGGCTGGCTGGCGTTCCGTGGGATCCCCAAGCCGCACAGCCCCGGATCGGCCTCCTGGCACTGGGTCTCCTCCAGTTCCCAGTGCCCTTCCTCAGGTGCGGCAGCAGGCTCGGCTGTGGGACAGGACGGATGCCTGGAACACAACCCCAAGGCTGATCCCACAGCTTTTCCATTTTTTCCATGTCATCCCATTCCAGAGGCCCGGCATCGAGGTTGTGTCTCCAGGAGGAGCAGCTGGAGGACATCAGTGTGCAGAGAGGTGTGGGCAGTGGGCAGAGGCACAGGTGCCCCACAGACCACCCTGTACTGGGTGACCCATTCCAAGGCCTCCACTCCACCCTAATCACAGCTCAACGACACCAAGCAAACACCACGCCAAGGCTTTCTGCTGGATAATGCCCAAACTTCCCAACACCCCAAGCACATCCCCCACTCCAGGGCAGTGATCACAGCCCCAAGGCTGCCAGAGCTCCGGGAGCTTGGACAACACCCTCAGGCACAGGGTGGGATTGTTGGGGTGTCCTGTGCAGCAGCAGGAGCTGGACTGGGTGATCCTTGTGGATCACACCTCAGGCTATTCCAAGATTCATCGGCCCGGCTGTGCTGTCACGCAGGGGGTCGAGCATCCCAGCTGTGCATCCCAGGAGCACCACACCTTGTCCTTGTCCTGTCCACTCCTCATCCATCCGTTTGGGGCTGGTTTGTTGTCCTTGTTGCTCCTTTGAAGCATGAATTAAATGGGTCTGGGTGCTGTGCCCCATTTACACCCCCCTGTGTGAAACCCCCACCAGCCCAGTGGGGAGCAGCCGCTCCTCATCCGAGGTCCTGCCCCAGCCTTTCCCTGTCTCCCGAAGCCATCCTGGTCCCGCCGTGCTGGAGGTGACAGCTCCCTTTGAAGGGGAATTTGGAGCCACAGAATTACCAGGGGGCTTCACGCCTTGCATTGTTAGTGCTTGTCAAATATTTATGAAAAAACAATCTGGGGATAATTAATTCAACAGCAATGGCAAAGCCCCGGCTGAGATTTATTGGATGGATATGATTGGAGCACGGACAGAGCTCTGCCAAGCCCAGGAAAGTGTGTCATCAATAATAGATTTGTCAATAGATGAAAATACCAGCAGATAAACTAGTCTTGAGTGCCACCTGGCCAGCACAACCCCGCAGTCACCCGTGGCCAGCGCCTGGCAAACAGCTCGCAGTGCCACCTTCCCCGGCTGGAATCCTGGGCACCAGCAAGAGCATCTCCAGAGCCACTCCACACAGCTGAGGACAAGGGATGAGCCACAGCCTCAAGGGGAGACCGGCTGTGAAGGGCCCCAGCGCTGGCCATGTGCCATCATTCCTCCCTTTGGTGTCACCGCCCGTCCCCAGGGGAGCCCCGGCTCTGGGATTCCGGGCACAAAGGCGACCTTGAGCGCGGGGAGGTCCGTGCCCTTTCCCTGAATAGCTCCGTGCCCGCGGGGTCCCCCTGACCCCAGCCCCTCTGCCCGGCAGCGGCCGGCCGGGGGGCTGCGGGGCGCGGCCGGGGGCTGCGCACACTGAGCCCATTCACGGGGCAGAAAGGGGCCCTTGTTCCCTGCAGACAGAACCGCAGGGCCCCGAGCAGCTGCGGCGACGCGGGGGCCACCCGGGCCACGAGCAGCCCCGGGGCACGAGCCGGTGGCTCCGGCGGGGCTGCGTCAGGAGCCACCCCGTGTCCCCAGGCCTGGCAGCTGCAGCCGCAGCACAGGCAGGGCTCCGCAGCCTCCAGCTCCTCAGCCGAGGCTGGGGAACGTCATCTCATTCCCGCTGCTCCCGGGGATCCGCGCAGGGGACGGTGACGGTCCCCGCGCTGGGGGGACGCAGGGCAGCACAGGCAGGGCTCCGCAGCCTCCAGCTCCTCAGCCGAGGCTGGGGAACGTCATCCCATTCCCGCTGCTCCAGGGGATCCGCGCAGGGGAAGGTGACGGTCCCCGCGCTGGGGGGACGCAGGGCAGCACAGGCAGGACGCAGTGGGACGGCTCCACTGGGAGCAGGCGCGATGTTGGGGGATCGATGGGTGACGACCCCATCCAACCTTGCAGCCTCCGGCTCCTCAGCCGAGGCTGGGGAACGTCATCCCATTCCCGCTGCTCCAGGGGATCCGCGCAGGGGAAGGTGACGGTCCCCGCGCTGGGGGGACGCAGGGCAGCACAGGCAGGACGCAGTGGGATGGCCCCGCTGGGAGCAGGAGCGGTGTTGGGGGAACGATGGGTGATGACCCCATCCAACCTTGCAGCCTCTCCCCGGTGTTGCTCCTGCTCCGAAAATTCCCAATACCCCACTTGCAGCTGTGCGTGGGGCACATTCCATGGGGCGGGAGATGCTGGGCTGGGCTGGATCCGGGGTCTGTGCCCGCCTGGGCAGCGCTGCCCCCTCTCCCCGTGGGCACCGAGGCTCCCCAGCCGGCCGGGTCGCTGGCTCAGGCTGCTCCTCATCCATCTGCTCTCCTGTCACATCCCCGTCTCCCTGATTATTTTAATGAGGATAATGATTCACACCTGGGCAATTCAAACCCGCTAACAATAACAATTTTAATTAGTTTCCACTACAAATCTGAAACGTCGTCATTAACATTTAAAACGCTCGCGATTGGCAGCTCCGTGGAAAGCCGGGGCTGGGTGGGAGCTGTGGGAGGGGTGGGCAGAGCTCCAGGGTGCAGGTGGGATGGGGAAACTGCTGACGGGGTCAGGGCCGAAGAGCCACATGCTGAGGGTGGCACCGAGCTGGTTCCTGCCAGCCCCCAGCCCACCACGGCGTGGGAGGGAATGGGATCCTCCCCGGCTCCTCAGTGGGTGTGGGCAGGGACCAGCACCTGGCACTTGGTGGCACTTTGGTGGCATCTTGGCTGCTCACTGAGAGCTGCGGCCTTTGGGGACAGTGCAGGCAGGGGGTGCCCATGGAGGGGACATCCATCACGCAGGCAGGGACACCTGCCTGCCCCACGCCGGGCACACAGGGCTCCAGGAGAAGGCCTTGTGTCCCAGGGGCTCACCCCGCTGCCCCAAGGCTTTCTTGAACCCCAAAAGCATTTTCTCCCCCCAAAAAAGGCTCCCCACAGCAACCGTGAGCTTTGGGGTCAGGCTGCCCCTGTGTGCCCCTGGTGCCAGTCCTGCCAGGCAGCCCCACCCATCCCTCCAGCCCAGCCACGCAGCTGTGCCCGAGGAGCCCTGAAAGGTGGGGAACACCCTGGCAGGTGTGCAAACAGGATCCCCCTCTCCCATGAGGTGTGAGGCTGACAGCGAGGAAGTGAGGGTGCCCTGGAGACAGGGATTGGGAATTCCTGGAGACAGGGATTGGGAATGTGCAGGGTGGGGTGAGCAGCCCTGGCTGGCACAGTCTGTGTGAGACCATCACGTGGGGGCACACGGAGAATTCTCTGCACCATCCCTTGTCCCAGGGCACAGTGCCCGGGATACAGGGATGGGCCCTGGGTGTCCGGAGCGGTGTCTGGGGCTGTGGGGAGCTGCCACAGGGCCCTGCCACTGTCACCCGGCACACGCCAGGGTCCCTGGGATCCCTGGGATCCCTCTGCCCGCCCGACTCCCCCGCAGCCAAGGCAGCTCCACATTCCCATTGCTCGCTTTTCCTCCGCTGGAGGCATCCGTGGCTCCAGTCATGGGCTCTCCCCTCGCCTGGCTGGCTCGGGCGTGTGCGGCTGGGGACCACCCTCCGAGAACTTGCCCCAGGCGCTACAGGGAACACGGGGAAAATGCAACAGCGATGATGCCGTGGTCCAGCTGCTGCCGGTGGGATGCGGGGGGGTGTCCCCGAGGGTCCCAGCTCGGCTTTCCCTCGACGCCGGCTCTGTATTTGCAGAGCAGAGCCCTTCCAGCCTTCTCTAACAGCTCCGGGCGCTGCCTCCTGCCTGTCCCCGGAGGAAGCCGGGGAAGGAACAATTCCACGGTGCCCGGCTCAGGCAGCCTGTCAGCGATCACATCAATCATTCAGCCCGACCTGGCCTCCCGGGACGTGCTCAGCAGGAGCCTCTGGGATAACGCCGGGCCGGGATGGGGGGTGGCACATGCGAAGCCTGCGTGCATCGCCCCCGGAGCCTCTTCCCGAGGCAGCAGCAATGAGCAGCCGAGCTGAAGCTGTGGTTTCAGGGCAGCAGGCACCCAGCAGCCCCCCGAGGACGCCCCAGAGAGAGGGGAGCAGGCAGGGCTCCTGCCCACGGTGTGCTGGTTGCTGGGCGCCGTGGGGTGCGGGAGCTTGCCGGGTGTGGATTCTGGCAAGGGAAGGGTGACCCACGGCCTGGGCAGCGACCTTGGGGTCACGCTGGGGGCTGCTTGATGTCCTTGGAGCTCTTTCCTGGAGTTTGTCCAGCTCTTTGAATGCAGGTGGAGGGTGCTGCCGGATTCCTGCCCTGCTGAGAGCTCTCCCCAAGCCTGGGGAGCGCCAGGGCTGGAGCTGCTGCCCTTCCATATTTTTCAGGGACTCCCCTGGAGCTTTGAAGGGCCCTGGGCTGGGAGCTCCTGCTGGCTCAGCAGGGCAGTGAGGGGCACCTGAGCGGGAAGGGGACAGGGACTGTGTCCCTGCAGCAGCTCAAGGCCACCATCAGCCAGGACAGCCCCTCAGCCCCCCACGCTGCTGGGGAAGGGCAGGCTGTGCAAACCCCAGCCCAGCTGCATCCCAGAGCCAGAGCTGTCCCTCTGGGCAGGGCGGGATCCGGCCTGGGCGCCCTCTGCCCTGGGATAGGGGAGGGTTGGGGACCTTCCCTGCATCCGGTGCAAACAGAGCCCCTGGGCAGTGAGGAACCGGCCACTGAGGGTGGGCAGGGCTTGGGCAGGGGGGCTCCTGCTGTCCCCCCGATCCTGCTGCCTTCTCCTCTTTCCCAGCTCCCCCTAGCACGTCATGGCCAGGAGCAGGTGAGCCCAGACCTGTGGCAGGCTTCGGGCAGGGTGGGCAGCTTGTTCCCCCAAACCCCCCTGAGCCTCAGCACCACGCAGGGGACCCCTGGGCAGACTTGAGTGACGCTCAGGGCTTGTGCCAGTGTGGTGGCATCACGGCTGAGAGCCCTGGACTATTCCTGCAGCTGGCCTAAGCCAGGCTCAGCAGCTCCTGCGGGGCAGAAAGCTTGAGAGAAGATTCCAGCCACCTCCCCTCCTTCCCCCAGCTCCACCGGCTGTTGTCTAAGTGTAAACAAGGTATTTAATATGCACAAGCACTCATTAGCATCTCCTGCTTCCAACGGCACCGTGTCTGCAGCTGGACTCGCGGGACGTGTCGCAAGAAATCTCTACACACAACTTTTAATTACAGACAAACGGGTGGACACGTTGGCACTGCCAGCCCCCCGTGCCTCCTGCCAGTCCTGCTCCGTGCCCCCTCCGGAGGAGCCCCTGGCCAGGATGGGGCTGCCTGGGCTGAGGGGGGGGTCCCAGAGCGGTGGGGACAGAGGGGACGCTGCGGGTGGTGGTGTCAGGGACCCCCCAGCAGCAGGTGCAGTGCCAGCATCGCTGGGTCACTGTGACACGGAGCCAAGTGTAGGAGCCCCATCCCTATTTTTGGGATTTTTGAAGGATGTCAGGGGTGGCTGAGGGCCAGGGAGCATTTAGGGAGGGCACCTTGAATTCAGCTGGAGGCTCCAGAGGAAGAGCAGGGGGCTTCATCCGTGTCACCTCATGTGTCACAAGGGTTTGGCTCGCCCTGCCAAGACCCCAGCCACTCCCTTTGTGACCCCTCAGGGTCCTGTGGCTCATCCTAACAGGGGCACCAGGTAAAACCCAGCCTTTGCTGGGGTCAAAGGAAGGATCCCAGGATGGACCCTGCTGTTCCCACCCAGAGGCAGCTGGGTGGGCCTGAAGGCCATGGCGCAGATGGTCACTGCTCAGCCATCGTTGCCCAAAACCAGAGGTGCTGGCCCAAACTGGACCCTCCAGCAGCCCAGTGCACTTCCAGTGGTGGGATGGACAGCCAGGCCCTGCTGCCTGGCTGCAGGGAGGAGCAGGGGGTAGAAAATCCACATCCTCACACGGTGGGGATGGCAGCCCTGCGTTGTCATCCTCACACGGTGGGGATGGCAGCCCTGTGTTGTTCCAGCCTGATCTGCAGCCAGGAACTGGGAACCAGGAATATCCAGGGAGCAGGAGGATGGGACCCTGCACTGCTCAGCTTGGCTCTGGTGCTGCTGGAGCCAGCACAGAAATCCCCTCTGGTCCCGGTGTCAGGACAGAGCCTGGCCCTGGGCACGGGCAGAGGTGTCCAACATTTCCCACGGCACAAGGAAACCATCGGAGCTCCAGGCCTGGTTCCTGATGCTGGTGCAGAAAGCAGCTGTTGTTCCCTTCTGAGCTCTGGTCATCCCCCAGCTCCAGCAGGCTCTGGACAGACACTTTTGGGAGCGGATTTCGGGCAGGTTTTCTTTCAAAAGCAGCTCACGGCTGATGATTTCGCACTGGAGTTCCCTGGAGACCCCTCGTGTGGAGAGGGACAGAGGGTGGGGAGGGGCACACAGGCACCTTGCCACAACCTCGGGATGTTCTGGAGGCTGCAGCGGGCACAGCAAACAGCTGGAATTGTGACCACATCTGCACCGGACTGCGGCTCCCAGGCGGCTGCATCCCTGGGGAGGGATTTACCCTCCTAGAATGTCTCATCATGCAAAGCTTTGAGCAAAAGCCGTTTTTTGGAGCTACCTGCAGCATGGAAATGTCCCTCCCGAGGTGGGCAGCGAGCAGAGAGCAGCAGCTTCTCAGGAGCTGGAAGATGCTTCCCATCCCAGTACATCCCGGCCAGGTGATGCAGCCTGGGAGCCGTGTGGGGTTTCAGGGAAGAAGCAGCTCATTCTTAGGGAGTTTGGGCATCTCCAGGGTGCAGGAACACCCTGGAGGAAGAGCTGGCTCCATCACAGGGAGTTTGGGCATCTCCATGCTCTGTGGGGCAGCTGTGGCTTCCCGTCTTCTCTTGGAGGGGCCAAAGAGAGATGAAATTTAGGAAGCTGGGCTGGATTTCAGGGGTAGCTGTGGCTTCCCCTCTTCCCTTGGAGGGGCCAAAGCGAGATGAAATTTAGGAAGCTGGGCTGGATTTCAGGGGTAGCTGTGGCTTCCCCTCTTCCCTTGGAGGGGCCAAAGCGAGATGAAATTTAGGAAGCTGGGCTGGATTTCAGGGGTAGCTGTGGCTTCCCCTCTTCCCTTGGAGGGGCCAAAGAGAACAAATTCATGGGGCTGGGCTGGATTTCAGGGATTTACACCCCTAAAGGGCACAGACGACCCCCTGAGCCGCCAGGCCGGGCAGGAGTCACAGCGAGTCCCCTGTGTCACACCCTAAACCCCCACACCACCCCAATCTGCGAGGGCACCAGCAGGTCGTGTGCCTAGCCCAGACCTCAGAGGCCACCGCCTGCTCCTCCTGCTGCTCCTCACCCCCCTCACCTCCTCCCGGGCCGGGCTGAGCGCTGCTGGCACCGCTTTGCTGCATCCTCCCCTGGGACCAGCCAGGCAGGCGCAGGCAGAGCTGCTCTGCAGCCCGGGGGTCACCGGAGGTGAGCACGGAGGTGACGCGTGGCCGTGTGTCCTCTCCTCTCCTCCTGACGCACCCCGGGTGCCCTCCCCTTCCCCGCCGCCCTGCCCTGCCTGCCGAGCGCGCTGGGATGCCCTGGAATCAGCAGAGATGCCGGAGAAAGGGATGCCGCCCATCCGCCTGCTCCTTCCCCGCTCCAGCTGCCGTCCCTCAAACCGCGCTGGCCCCGCGGATCCTCGCTGCCTCCAAAATAACTCTCCAAAAAAGCCCCGGCCTGGCTTGGCATGGGCTGGCAGTGAGCAGAAGGAGCCGGGAGCAGCAGCCTGGGATCCCCGGTGCCCTCCCGGCCGCCCAGATGGGTGTGCACAGGCCGCGTGAGCGGGGATTTATGGAAAATCTGGGAATTCTGCACCAACGCGGGCTGGGGGCTGCCGCTGCCTCGCCACGGGGCTGGCACTGGGGCCACGCTGGCACGGTCCCCATCCCTGGGAAAGGGCAGGGAGGGGAGCGAGCCGGCCTGGCAGGAGGTGGGATCGGGAGGGGAGATCTGGGATCGGGGAGGTGGGGATGGCTTTGGCAGGTTTGGGGGAAGCACAGACGGATGTGAAGCGTCCCAGAAGGGAAGAAGGGGAAAGCCAGGCTGGAAAAGCTCCCCCAGAGACGCTGCACTGGAGGAACCATCAGGATTTCCACCTGGAATGGGAAAATTGCGAGAGGGAGGGCTGGGAGGAGGGTCTCAGGCAGGGCAGGGGGTGACAAGAAGTGCTCCGTGGCGCTCTCCATGGCAACTGCCGGGCTGGGAGGAGGATTAAGGGATACGCTTTGGCTGTGCTGATCCTAAGCCACAGCCTGAGGGGCTGGGAGCACCGTGGGTGTCCCTGTGCCCTCCTCCAGCGGGCTGCAGGGACACCCGGCTGCCGCCTGGCAGGGGGGACCCCAACATCTGACCTGGCAGCAGAGACAGCGCTGGTCTAGGGGGCCCCAGTGCCTCCTGAACCCCACCAGCTGGGCATGACCTGCATCAAACCCACCCGAGGGCATCCCCAGCGCCCCCGTGCCCCCAGGCGAGCCCCTGCCCTGATGGGAATGAGCCTCCTTCTCCCTGGAATCCTTCCTTGGCTTCCTGGCCAGCGCTGGGGTCTCGCTGAGACCGCCGAGCTCTGCAGGGGGAAATCTCCTCTCCGGGGAGGTGTTTTTTGGGCCTCCCCGCTGCTGCCAGCAGTCGGGGATCTCTCCCAGCCCGCCTGTCCCCTCGGTCTGTGCCAGGGGAGGTGTGGGCATCCAGAGGCGAGCACATCACGTGGAGGCCACGCAGGAGCGAGGTGTCTGAGCCAGGCAGGGAGTGCCTCCCTCGCCCCACGTCACCGTCACCGGTGACCTGGATTCCTCCCTGAGCCACGAGCCGGTGACCTCAGCCATAAACAAAGGAGTGGAATCAAACCAGGGCAAGATAGATGCCTGTTTTATAGGCTTTTTAAAAGCTTTTGACTCATTCTGGCAGGCAGGACTAACCTTAAATTGCCGTGTGATGGAACTGGGGGGGGAAATCTTCTGGCAATGTCGATGCCGCGCACCGATCCATCAAGAGCAGGATAAAAATAAACAGCGTGGAAAGGGGCCCTGGGGCTGGCAGGAGGAGCTGCACCCCGGAGTTAACCCCTGCACCCCAACACTGCAGCCCGCCTTCGCCTCCTCAGCCCCCTGCACGCAGCAGGGATCAGCAGGATGGGGCCTGGGGGCTGACATCTCTCCCTTACAGGATTTTCCGGTGGAAATGTCCTTGGCTGGGATCCCAGTGCTGCGCCTGGGCCTCTGCACGGCCCCCTGGGACTCACGGCAGATTGGCTTCCCTGGCAGGGTTTAGAAAATGGACCTGGGGTTAATGTCCTGCTCGGAGGAGGGAGGGGGAATTTCCCTAAGTGGATCTGGGATGTTCCAAAGACGTGCACGAGCCGGCTGAACACATCCTCTGCCAGGGCATGCTGCACGAGGAGCATCTCCCAATGCCCAGCCGGGATCTGGCTGGGAGAGAGGGGCTGGATGTGGGCAAGGCAGGTGGGAACGCCACTCCAGGAGCCAGCCTGGGTGGGTGAGGGGCTGGACGTGGGAAAGGCAGGGGGGAACCCCATCCCAGGAGGGATCCTGGATATGTGAGAGGGGCGGGAGGGGGGGAAGGCAGGTGGGAACGCCACTCCAGGAGCCAGCCTGGGTGGGTGAGGGGCTGGACGTGGGAAAGGCAGGGGGGAACCCCATCCCAGGAGGGATCCTGGATATGTGAGAGGGGCGGGAGGGGGGGAAGGCAGGTGGGAACGCCACTCCAGGAGCCAGCCTGGGTGGGTGAGGGGCTGGACGTGGGAAAGGCAGGGGGGAACCCCATCCCAGGAGGGATCCTGGATATGTGAGAGGGGCGGGAGGGGGGGAAGGCAGGTGGGAACGCCACTCCAGGAGCCATCCTGGATGTATGAGAAGGACTGGATGTGGGAAAGGCAGGTGGGAGCCCCACGTCTGGAGCCATCCTGGATGTGTGAGAGGGGTGGGATGTGTCTGGATGTGGGAAAGGCAGTTGGGAACTCCACACCAGGAACCATCCTGGATGTGTGAGAGGGGTGGGAGGTGTCTGGATGTGGGAAAGGCAGGCGGGCACCCCACACCAGGCGCCATCCTGGATGTGTGTGAGGGGCTGGATGTGGGCAAGGCAGGTGGGAACCCCACTCCAGGAACCATCCTGGATATGTGAGAGGGGCTGGATATGTCTGGATGTGGGAACCCCACTTCTGGAGCCATCCTGGATGTATGAGAAGGACTGGATGTGGGAAAGGCAGGTGGGCACCCCCCTCCAGGAGCCATCCCAGCTGTGTGAGAGGGGCTGGATGTGGCTGGATGTGGGAAAGGCAGGTGGGAACCCCATCCCAGGAGCCATCCCGGATATGTGAGAGGGGCAGGATGTGGGAAAGGCAGGTGGGAACCCCACCCCAGGAGCCATCCCAGCTGTGTGAGAGGGGCTGGATGGTTGCAGCTTTTGGGGTCTTCCCATCTCCCCCCTCCCTCCTGCCTCAGGAGAAGAGACCTGCATGCTGCTGCAGCCTCGGGGCACAAACCCTGTGTGATCCCACCAGATCCCAGCTGCCCTCGGCACCCAAGGGTGACATCCCACGCAGCCCTGCATCCTGGGAAATGTGCCAGGGGCTGGGAGCTGCCAGGAGCTGGGCGCTGAGGGGGGCACGGCTCTTCCCCAGGAAGGAAGAGGCACAAGGACCAGGCTGGAGGCACCGTCCTGGCACCGGCGTGGTGGCCCTGGGGACACGGGGCAGGCAGAGCCCTGTGCCAGCCTGCTCCTCCTGCCTCAGCACAGAGCATCTGTGACATCAGACGCTGCAGCTCCGATCGGGAGGGCTCTGAAGCGGCTCCTAATGCATTTCTAATTCCTGCTTATCGCCGGAGCCTGTCAGAGCTGGCTGCAGCTCTTACAGCAACAGCTCAGCTTCACAGCTGTGGGGTTTGCCTGGCAAAGCAGCCCACATGCCCCTGCCCCACTGAGAGGGGAGCTCCCGCCACGGCAGCTCCTTGCCTGTCCCTCTCCTGCTCCCTGGACCTCCTGGCACTGGCTGGGATGAAGTTCGGGCCTCTGCCAGGCTCTGATGGCAGCTCTGGGCAGGTGTCCCTGCGCTCCCCCTCTTCCACAGGCCTAGGAGTTGTAGGATGAGCCCTGCGACCCATCCCGAACCCCAGAGACCCCGAGAGACCTTTTGGAAGTCCTCGGAGGTGAGGACAAGTGAAGTACCACCTCTGCCGGGGGCTGTGGGGCAGGGAGACGGATCCCAGCCCTTTTCCCTCCGGAAGGGCAGTGGAAGGAGCGTCCCTGGCATCCCGCACCAGCCGGCGCTGCGGGGTGAGGAGCTGGGGGGAAATGGCTCCGCGCAAAGTGCTCCGAGGCTGCGGATGGGAAGCGCCCTCTGCTCCGCGCCGAGAGCTGTTATTAGCGCTAATGGCTCTTTCGCTGGGGATATTCAAACAGCGGCCGCTCCATTTTCATTGCAAATCTCCCCCCTCCCCTTCCCCGCTGCTCCGGGAGGGACACAAAGGCTCCTCGCCGCGGTCCCGCCCGGCTGAGGCTGCTCGGGGACCCTCGGGCTGAGCCAGCCACGGAGGTTTGCACAGCAAAGGGCCACAGCAGAGCGGGGAAGCCAAAACCTCCCTTGTGCCAGGAGCAGACGGACCCAGGCAGAAAGCAGGGATGGGGATGGGGACAGGGACAGGGACAGGGACAGCACACAGCCCGACGAAGCCACAGGGAGCAGGAGCTGGCAGCGTGGGAGCGCAGAGCATCTCCTGCCTCCTGAGGGACGGGGTGGCACCCAGCCCACCTGGCACCGGCTGCTCGATTTGCATTTCAGGGATTCACGGAAAATGAGAGGGAATTTTATTTTATTTTTTTTTCCCCCTTAGTAAGCACGGAGTTTATGTGAGTTGAAAATTGACTCGATAAATATTTCAGGCGGTGTTTTAACGGTGTGTGCGGGCTTCAAAGGCTCTGAGGGGAGCAGCTCCAGCCAGCCAGGCACTGAATCACCCTGGCCAGAGCACAGCACGGCCCCAGCTATGACACTGCTCCCAGGGGAGCTGCTCCTGCCGCTGCCCGGTCGGGATAAAGCCACTTTCCCTGCAAGCTGGGAGGGATGGGAGCTGGGACCCGCATCCCTGCCACGCCACGCGCGCTGGGGAGGGTGCTGAGCTGGGAATTTGCAGCACGGGGCACACGCACCGTGGGATATGCCTTCCCTGGGAAGCCTCATGCGGGTGAGGTCCCTGCAGGGGGGTTTGGGAGGATGAGGAGCCCTGGGTGCTGCCGTGGGTGCTGCGGATCCAGGATCCAGCACTGCCTGGTGCTCCCTGCTGCTGCAGAATGAGCTGAGCAGTGGCAGGGGAGGGTTCGAAGCCCTGGAGGACTCATCCTCCTCCCGTCTGCCGGGGAGAGGGAGGCAATTCCCGCTTGCAGAGCCCTCCCCATCTGCCGGTGCTCCGAAATGGCCCCACGGGCATCCTGCCAGGCAGGGCTGGCTTGGCCGGCTCGGGCTCTGCAGCTCCCGGCACCGCTCCCGTCCCCAGCCCGGCCGGGTACAGCCAGCCTGGCTACAACAGCAGGGACCTTTTTTGGGCACCTGATCCCGCTGTGACCCCCTGCGGGCCCTCCATCCCCTCTCCCTGCCCGTCTTCCCAGAGCCCAGCAGAGCTGGAAATGCTCACAGCCAGCCAGACAAGTGGAAACCACTCCTCTGCATTTGGAAATTAAACGGGAGCTTTAAATATTGCTGAAGCCAATCGATGGCGTGGGCAGGAGCCCAGCGCGGCCCTTGCCAAGAGCTGTCCGGCACGGAGAGGGCTCAGCCGCGGCCCCACAGCGTCCCCAGCCCTGTTCCCCTTGTCCAGAGCCCCCCACATCCTCCTGATCGCTCCCTGGTGACAGCGAAGGTGGCCCTGGTCCATCGGCATCGCTGCCCCGGTGCCGATCGGTTACAGCTCCGCGGGCAGGCGGGGGGCAGGGAGCCGTGCTCCAGGATTAGCGCAGTTTGCTCTGGGATTAGAGCACTGTTTAGCCATGGCACGGCGCAGGAACCCCGCTCTGCCTCACTGAGCTCCCCGGGATTAAGGCTTTGTTTCAAGGGATTAGGGCGATTAGGAGTGGGGGGGGGGTGCTGTGGGATGCGGGGCTGCTTCGCTGGTGCCGTGCAGGAAACTGAGCCGAAAATGGGGCTGGAGGGCTTGGAGGGCTCCAGAGAGGCCCCAGAATTGTGCTCCCGTCTCTGAGGGCTGCTGGTGCCTCATGGGTCCATGCCCAGGGTGTCAGGGCCACGCACAGAGCTGCAGGAGACACACTTGGCCCGATCCTCCCACCCAAAGAGGGTGGGATCCACTCCACTCAGTGGGATCCTGCCTCTTTGGTGGGATCCAGCCCCCTCAGTGGGATCCACTCCACTCAGTGGGATCCTGCCCCTTTAGCGGGATCTGCTCCCCTCAGTGGGATCTGCTCCCCTCAGTGGGATCCTGCTCCCTCGGTGGGATCCTGCCCCCTCAATGGGATCCTGCCCCCTCAATGGGATCCTGCCCCCTCACTGGGATCCTGCTCCCACGGTGGGATGCAATCCCACCTCGTACGGTGCCAACCGAGCCCAAGCCTGGCCTGACCCCACCTTTCCCATCCTCACAACTCAGCCTTTCCCCCATTCCTGCACGTCCTTGGCCACAGACCCATGGAGCAGGCAGGGAGCAGGGGCAGCACGTGGGAAGATCGTGGAGAACAGGGAAATGAGGAAAAACGACACCGTGAGCTGTTCCCAAGTCTCCACGGCCAGCAGGGACCTCTCCTCCCTGACAGATGGACCAGAAGCTTCTGGGTCTGGGACCCTCTGTGCCACCCTGGCCCCTCACGGCAGCACTCGGGGGGACAGGAGGTGCCAGCACAGCAGCTCCTGGCTGGCCCCAGGTGAGGACAGAGATGTCCTGTCAGTCCCCTGCTCCCCAAGTGTCCCCAAGACCCCCCAGCTCCCTCTCTGGAGCACCACTCTGGGGTAGGAACTGCTGGAGCTCAGCTGGGCTGGGAGCAGGGGAACAGCTCTCACCTCTGCAGTGCAGGGGTGAAGCTGAAACTGCAAATCCCACCCAGGGTTAGAGGCTGGAATAGCCAAGGACCAGCAGCTGGAATGGCCAAGGAACAGCAGCTGGAATTGCCAAGGACCAGCAGCTGAAATTGCCAAGGACCAGCAGCTGGAATAGCCAAGGACCAGCAGCTCAAATTGCCAAGGACCAGCAGCTGGAATGGCCAAGGAACAGCAGCTGGAATAGCCAAGGACCAGCAGCTGGAATGGCCAAGGACCAGCAGCTGGAGGCTTCAGCCCTGGGTCTCCGGTTGCTGCAGAGCTGGGGGCGCTGGCAGCAGCCCCTGCACCGAGCTGGCAGTGCCAGGGGCTCTTGCCAGGCTCCCCCATCCCAGTGCTCACCCCGATGATCTGCTTTCCTCACTGTGCTGCAGCCCAGCTCCCCGACCTGATCCAGCCACGAGGACTTGGATCCGTTCCTGGCAAAGCCCCAGCGGGCAGTCGAGCCGGGGGGTGCAGGGGGACCCTCATCCCACAGCTCCTCATGGCTGAGGCTCCCTGGCCAGCAGCGGCACAGCTCGGGGGGCTGCAGGGAGGGGAGCAGTCCCCAGCCCTCTGCTCCAAGGTCCCAAAGTCACATCCGTCCTTGTCAGCTCGGAGGGACACAAAGCCCTTTGCTCAGGTCCCTCTTCTCCGCCGTCAGACCCAGGGTTGAGCTTGCCTGGTGGTGGCAGTCATGGAATCACGGAATGGTTTGGGTTGGAAGGGACCTTAAAGCTCATCCCATCCCACCCCCTGCCATGGGCAGGGACACCTTCCACAACCCCAGGCTGCTCCAAGGTTGTCCAACCTGGCCTTGGGCACATCCAGGGATCCAGGGGCAGCCACAGCTTCTTTGGGCACCCTGTGCCAGGGCCTCCCCACCCTCCCAGGGAGGCATTTCACCCCAATATCCCATCTAAACATACTCTCTGTCATTTTGAAGCCATTCCCCGTTCTCCTGTCAGCCATTCCATGGATGGAGACCCACAGGCAGTGCAATTCCTGCTCCCGTGTGCCAGCCACAGGCATCTGCAGAGGGAGAATTTGCATCCAGGGAAATGTCCTTCTCTACAAAGGAAAAGTATAAACGCAGCTTTGGGCACGGCCACACCCAGACCTTCAGAAATCAGGACATCAGGTCCGTGTTGGTGCCTGGCTCCTGCTGAGTGCCAGCCCATTCCCAAGCAATTCTTTGGGAGAGGAGCAGGCAGAGCTGGGACTGGCCATGCCCAGAGAGAGCGGATTTGCAGCTCTGGGGTTGAGCTGGGAATTGCAGAGGAGGCAGGACTGGGTGGGCTGGAGGGACGAGCAGGGATGGTTCCCATCCTTTCCCCTCCTCCAGCCCATGAGGAGAGCTGGATTTGAAATCCTTCCCCCCTTCTCGCTCCCTCTGAGCTGGCGCTGTGCTGGAACAGTTTGATGTGGAGGAGAGACAAATGAGTGACTCACACACACACACTTGGGGAGGATAAAAATACTCGGGGCCCCATGTGTCCCACCCTTGTGGGGTGGCCGGGAATGCTGTGGGTGCCATCCCTGCTCCCAGAGCAAAGCCAGGACCAATCCTCGGGGAACCCAGCAGGTGCTGCCAGTGCTGCTCTTAGCGCAGGCAGCTCTGATGCTGCTGCCCAGGAGTGACAAAGGTCAGGGGCCACGTGCCGTGGCGATCAGGTGGACTTTGTGTCCTTCAGCAGGCAGAGGATGACACAGCTCTGGCAAAAAACCTGGCCACAGTGCAGGGTTTTGCCTCCTCTGGCCCCCGGAGGTGTGGCACAGCCTTTTTGGGCAGTGCCACTGATCAGGTGGACTTTGTGTCCTTCAGCAGGCAGAGGATGACACAGCTCTGGCAACAAACCTGGCCCCAGCGCCCAGGGAGCACCAAGCCAGAGTCCCCAGGTTGTGGCAGCAGCAGTGCAGCAGTGTGGGTTGTACCCAAGAGGTGGCCACAGGGCAGGGTTTTGTCTCCTCTGGCCCCCGGAGGTGCGGCACAGCCTTTTTGGGCAGTGCCACTGATCAGGTGGACTTTGTGTCCTTCAGCAGGCAGAGGATGACACAGCTCTGGCACAGCACCTGAGAAGCACCAGGCCAGAGTCCCCAGGTTGTGGCAGCAGCAGTGTGGTCGCTCGGGTTGTACCCAAGAGGTGGCCACAGGGCAGGGTTTTGCCTCCTCTGGCACCTGGAGGCGTGGCACAGCCTTTTTGGGCACTGCCAGCGAGGTGTGCCCGGCTTTCAGCGCCTCTCCTTAGTCTGCCATGTGCAAGGGTCACACCAGAATTCCCCGTCCTTCCCTATTCCCAGGAAGAGGAAGGAGGTTTGAAAGCAGAGCCCTAACTTCCCGCCCCTTGCCTTTTGCAGCGTTACTTTTGAAAACAGGACATTTTCCAGTATTTTTCCCTGCTTTTTGGATGCCTTCTGACACAAAAACGCCCTGTTGGTGAGGGCACACCCTGCCAGGAACACCCAGGGATGATCCATGCCCGTCCCTCCTCTTGCCAGGGACCATCCCTGCACGGCTGGTGGGTGACAGGCATCCCATGGCCTTGCAGAGCCTGCTGATGGGGATGCTGGTGACGGGGTTGGGAGGGGACATCACCCAAATGTCCCTGGAGGCCGGCAGGGCACTGCCACACAGCAGGAGCACAGCGGGCACGGAGGGCTTTGCCTGGGGGGTGCTTTGTGCAGATCACGGGGAACCTGCGCCGTGACCTCCAGTCCCTGGGGGGCCGTGATCAGTGCTGGGATGTGGGAAAAAAAACCCACAAGGAATGGTGAGAAAAAGGGAAAAAACGGGCAAAAAGTGAAGAAAACTCATTGAGTGAAGGTTTCCCAATGGGACTGATCCTCTGCTTCCTTCCTACTGCTGCCTCTTCCATGGATCCCCAGGTGTCTCGTGGCACCCTCAGGCACGTGGGCACAGCATCCAGTTCCCGATGGCTTCCCTGGGCTCGCAGCAGGGAGAACGGGGGCAGCGGGAATGTGGGGATGGGGTCTGGGCGCACCCAGCCTCCTCACCGACATCCTGGGTGCTCCTGGGTGCTTTTCCACCTCGATTTGCCCAGGGAAGGAGCAGGAGACTCTCCTGGTTTGGGTGAGATCTCAGCTCCCTTCAGGCTTTGTAGGGTCCTGCCCGCTCCCCTCTGCACCCCCGACTTGCAGGTGCCCATAAAGGTTTTTTTTTTTGTGAGCAGCTCTGATGCTCGGGAGGCTCCAGAGGGTTTTGGATCAGGCAGGGGCAGAGGGGAAGCGCTCGGAGGCGGGATGTGAGCAGCCCAAAGCGAAGGGGCCCAGCTGAGCCACCCCAGTGCCAGCGCTGCAGAACCGTCCCTCCCGTCACCTGGCAGGCTCCGGAGATCACGTTCCTGGCATTTCGCTGGAAGCTGAAACGCAGGAGCCGGGCTCTGGCAGGGATCCCAGCACTCTGCGCTTTCCTGGTAGCGGGGTGGGAGCTGCCACGGCGGGGCGGGGGCTGCCTGGGGAGGAGGAGGAGGAGGAGGAGGAGGAGGAGGAAGAGAAGGAGGAGGATGATGCTCCTGCCGGGAGGAAGCCCCGAGAGCCGGCTGGCGTGGGAGAGGGTGGGAAGGCAGTGCGGGCGGAAAGCAGGGTGGGAAAGCGAGGCAGAATTCCAGGGGGAGGGGGTGAGGTGGGAGCCCCGCCGCAGTCGGGCTTGGGGCTGTGCCCAGCTCCGGCGCCTCGGCAGATGCAAATCCCGCTCCCTCCTCTCTCCCGCATGGATCCGGGCGCTCCTCTGCTCCCGACGGCGAGTGGGAGACAGCGGGGGCTGTTTGTCACCCTCCGCACCCTGTGGCAGCGAGCTGCTCACCCCCAGCGCAGAGGGCACCGAGGGGGCACCGAGGGCACCCCACTGCCGGGGGGGNTGGGGACGTGCTGCTCACCCCCAGCGCAGAGGGCACCCCACTGCCGGGGGGGGACTCCTGGAATTTTGTGTGTCCCCTGTGCTGGGGGGGCTCTCCCCACTGCTGGCCTTGCTCGCTCCACTCCTTATACTGGGACAACTGGGCAGTGGTGGGACGGCGTTGGACTGGGGGAATTGCCTTGCAGAACTGAGCCAGTTAAAATATACGATTTAAAAAAAAAAAAAAGGGACTAGTTTTAGGCAGGATTAGTTCCTGGATGGGGAGCTGACCCCCCGGCAGTCTGCGCGGCTGTGCCAGCGGTGCTGGGGGGCACCGGGGCAGCAGGAAGGGGGTGTGGGACAGGGGGACACACAGCAGGACACAGGGTCACCTCCGGGGGGGCTGCACCCTCCCCAAGGCAGAGCCAGCCCATCCCTACCTGCACGGTGCTGGAATCACAGGGTGCTTGGGGAAGGAGCCTCAACGATCATTTCTACCCGAAGGCTGCCCTGGGCAGGTGATCCTGCCATGCTGACTCACGGCAATGCAGACATGAGTCAGTTGGGAGAAAAAACCGCTCCTTTTCCCTTTTCCCCTCGCAGGATCCCTTCCTCCCTGGGCATCTCCCTGCTGAGCTCTCCCCACAGCCAGGGCCAGCACAGGAACGGAGTGGGACTGTTTATTCCTGGGGGAAATGGGAATTCCCTGCAAATAGGAGCATTTATTTTTCCTAGGGCTCTACCAGTACCAACACCCCCCTCACGGTTCCTATTTCTTCCAGACACATTTGCCTGTCTTTCATGGGAATTTCAGCCCACCCTGGGCTTTCTCAGCCCCCAGCAGCAGCTCTCCCCTTCCCTCAGGTTTGCAGGGATGCTAAACCTCACTTCCTACTGCTCCTGCATATTTCTTCTCCAAAGCCCAGGCTCAGTTTGGCAGGAGGAGCTGGCACTGCTTGTTCCCAGTTCGAACTCTCAGCTGGGGGATGAAATAGGGATGCTTGGATCGGCCTGTGCTGGGCTGAAGGCTGCTGGCTCCTCATCACTATTTACTGCCCTGCCAGGCTCGCGTGTCAGCTGCGGATATCAGCAGCAAGATTGGGGATTTATTTCCAGCCCACTGATGAAAATGTGGCCCAGGCAGGAGCAGGACTTCTGCCAGGCTCCACATCCACCGGGGAAGTCTCCGGTGGGAGCATTCCGGGCTGGATTCACCAGTGGAGGGGACCTGCCACGAGCAGCCTGCCTGGGCGCCGTGGGGTGAGCTGGCTGCCTGTGGGGCTGGAAATGCCCCCCGGCACTGGAGGAGCCCCGAGGGGTGTTTGTGCCGCTCCAGCAGCGGCACAACCAGTCCGGCAGCACCGGGCGAGGGTGGAGCAGGCAGCAGGGACAGGAAACTGCCCTCGAACGAGCCCACCCGGTGAATCAGAGCCTTTCCTAACCCCAGCTATTCAACCCCGCGCTGGTGGAACAAACATGCCAGAGGAACAGCTCAGAACCTGCCGTGCGGCACCCACTGATTGCGGGCGCCCCAATCCCGGGACAAATCCCGGGAAAGACCCCGCTGGGAAGCATCTCACTTGCTCCCCGCCCGTGGGAAAACCTCGGCACGGCCAGGGGAGACCTTTCCAGGCTTTTCAGGGTTGAGCCGTGCCCCAGAAGGAGCCAGGCTGGTCCCCACCGTGCCACACTTCAGGATCGTGGCTGGCGGAAGAAGAGAAAACGTAATCCTGCTTTGTTTTCCCTCATGTCCATTATATCCGACATGAGGCAGCAGGAAGAGTGGATGACTCAGTCCTGTGCAATGCAGCTCCTCTGCAGCGGCTTCCTGTGCCTTGAGGATTGCCACGGGCTCAGGGTCCTACCTTGCTTTTCTCCCTTTGGATAAATTCCTTCTCAGCGGGAAATTCGGGATCCTCCCGGCTCAGCTTCCCCTGGGCAAATTGCCCGTCCTGCTGGGGGTGGGGCGAGCTCGTGGGGACTCCCAGGTTTGGCAAACACAGGTTCAGGGAAGGAAAGCCTGAATCCATGGAGAAAGAGGGAAAAGGGGTCACACTTGGGGTGCAGAGCAGCCCAAGCAAAGCCATCCTGAGCAAGAGCCTCTGCAGCTTTCGGGGGGGCTCTGGGTCATGGGATCATGGAATGGTTTGGATGGAAAAGACCTTAAATCTCATCTTGTCCCACCCCCTGCCAGGGGCAGGGACACCTTCCACTATCCCAGGTGGCTCCAAGTCCCATCCAGCCTGGCCTTGGACACTTCCAGGGATCCAGGGGCAGCCACAGCTTCTCTGGGCACCCTGTGCCAGGGCCTCCTCACCCTCTCAGGGAAGAATTCCTTCCCAATATCCCACCTATTCCTGCCCACTCGCAGTAGGAAGCCATTCCCCTTTGTCCTGACACTCCATCCCTTGTCCTGACACTCCATCCCTTGTCCCAACACTCCATCCCTTGTCCCAAGTCTCTCTCCAGCTCTGGAGGAGCACTGGAAGGGGCTCTGAGGGCTCCCTGGATCCTTCCCTTCTCCAGGTGAACACCCCCAGCTCTCCCAGCCTGGCTCCAGAGCAGAGGGTCTCCAGCCCTGGGAGCAGCTCCGTGGCCTCCTCTGGACTCATCCAGCAGCTCCACGTCCTTCAGGAGACCCCAGGGCTGGAGGCGGCTCTGCAGAGGGGTGGGCCCTGCTCATGGGGTGCTGCTGCAGGGAGCTGTGGGTGCAGCTGTGGGTGCTGCAGGGAGCTGCGGGTGCTGACAGGACACACAGAGCTCGGGGGCTGCTGGCTGTGGGCACTGGGAGCAGATCTGCTCCGTGGGTCTGGCACGGAGTGCGGCAGCCTTTTCATGCACTGATAATCTGTAAAAACAGGGTGAAAATCTCTCCCGTGTTGTTGTCAAGTTTCAAATCTCCGACGGTTTGGAACAGAGACAAAGCTCTTCTGGTTTGCTCCTTTTCCATGGCTCCGGATTCGGGCTGAGTGGGCAGATCTCTGCGGAGCCAGGCAGGCAGGGAGCTGCGAGATGTTTTCTAGTTTCATGCTCCTTACACTGTAACGTGTCCTCCAGGATCTCAGGTTTTCATTCTGGGGGATAAGCGGCAGCGTGTGGCCCATTGCTCCCCATCACATCCTGTCCCTGAGCTCCCAGGGGCTGTCCTGAGCCAGCGGCGGCACGGAGGAGCCAGGGGAGCTGAAGGGAGCAGCTTCCCACAGCTCCTGAGGTGCTGCCCGCCCGGAGGTCAGAGGAATTTCAGTCCGTATGGACCATCCCTGGGAGTCCAGGAGCTTCCAAAGGGGGAGCAAACCTTGCTCTTTACAGGCACTTTGATGAGCGCTGCTCAGGATTGGGGCTGAGCCTGCATCTGGGGACAGGAGTGCCACCTGTGCCCTCCTGCTTGGACTGATGGCCACCCTGGCAAGGTGCCACCACCACCTGTAACTGGGGATACCTCGTGCAGGGTGCTGGAGGCTCGGGAGCATCTCTCCACCATCCTCGTCCGACCCTCCAGAGCGGGACAGGCTGCTCCAATGTCTCTGTCCCAGCCCCACAGCCGCGGTCCCCTCAACGCCCCTGTCCCACCAGCAATGTCCCCTGTCCCCAGCAGAGCCCCCCACCCCTCCGCCAGCAGCTCCGTGGCCTTGGCGATGCCTTTCCCCCGGTCTGGCAACTCCGCTGCCGCCTGGGGAGGTGGCAGAGAAGGATGTCCCCCTCCCTTGGGGTTTTCCTCGCCTGTCTCCCCAGGATCTGTGCCTCCCGCTGCGTCTGGAGGCCGCGTGGGGAGCTGCCAGCTGGGCTGAGCTGCCTGGGCACCCATCCCGGCTCCGAGGAGCCCGTTCCAGCAGCGCCGGGTCACGCCGCAGGAATCGTTCCTATTCCCGAGCGTGCAGAGGGTGCCCAGCTCTGCTCGGGGTGGCTCTGGCTCCCTGCTGGCAGGTGGCCCCGCTGGGCTTTGCTGGCAGCCATGAGGAGAGGGTATTTTTAGCTCTCCCCTCCCTCTGGCTGTGGGCGGGGTGTGGCATTTATTTGTCGTGGAAGTATTTGGAGTTAAGCGTGGCGGGCGGCACCAGCGGCGGCACGGAGCTCACACGGGCTCAGGGCACCATCCTGACCCCAAAATCCCTGGCTGTTGGGGTGGTCCCATGGGCTCTCCCCCTCATCCCGAGCCCAGGGCTCTGCCCAGGTCAGAGGGAAGCTGCATGGCTGAAATGCGAGAGACCCAAGGAGCTGCTCATAAGCTGTAGGTAGAGCACGAGTGAACTTCCAGGGTCACAGATCACGGAATCAGGGAATGTTTTGGGATGGACGGGACCTTGAAAACCATCTCGTTCCAACCCGCTGCCATGGCAGGGATGCCACCCTCTAGGCCAGGTTCCTCAGGGCCTCACCCAGCCTCACCAGCACAGGTAAATCCATGGAAGCCGTGCTCTGTGTGGAAGCATTTGTGTGTCCTGCCCCCGGGAGCTGCTTCCTCCTCCCCTCCATGTGCCCATGCCCAAACCGGACCCACTTTTTCTCATGCCAGTCCCCTGACTCAGCTCCCAGGCCTGCATCCAAGCTCCCCGCCTGTCCTACTCCTCCGTGCCTGCACACGAATCTCCGTGCAGCAAACACCTTGCTTGTAGCTGTGAAATGATGGTTTGCAGGAAAATGCTACCCAACCTGTCAGGTGCCTTTCCCAAAGCTCCTCAGGCTGCCGGAGCCTGCCTGGCACATGGAATTCTCCCTGCAAGGATCATGCATTCCCTGGCACGGGGGAGAGCCCTGCTGGAGGCAGCTCTGGGATGGGCTGGGCACGAGCAGGAATGTTGTGCCCGCACGTGGAGTCCCCTCTGGTGCGGGGGACAAGCTGGGGGATGCAGGCGGTGATTCCAGCCTCATCCGTTCCGTGGATGTCACACCTCAGATCCACACGTGCCGCTCCCGTGTCCCTGCAGGGGCTGATTCCCCGTGAGCATTCCAAAGTGTGGCATGGCAGAGCCAGAATTCCAGCAGCTGGCCCCGCGCCAGGTTTTGCCGCTGCAGCTCCTTGTGCTGGCATCAGGAACCCGGAGCAGAGGCAGCGGGAGCGTTCCCGGCGTTATTCCTGGCGTTATTCCCGGCTGCGGGAACTGCCCAGTGGCAATGGAGCATGGGGACAAAGCAGAGCCTGGGGAAGCAGCTGCCAAAATGAACCTTGGTGACATCTCCCAGGGCTGACCAGGAGGGAGTTCCTGCGGGATTGCTGCCCCGGACCCTCTGTGGCTCGTCCCTGATAACATCATGGAATCACGGAGTGGTTTGGGTTGGAAGGGACCTTAAAGCTCATCCCATTCCACCTCTGCAGTGGGCAGGGACACTTTCCACTACCCCAGGCTGCTCCAAGCACACCTCTGTGTCACACGTGTGTCTCGCTGTGTCCGTGGGCCTCTTCCCTGCAGTGACACGGCTCTGGGAATGCCCAGCCATGGAAACCCCCCCGGGAAGGGACCTGCAGCAGCAGCAGCCTGTGCAGTCTCACACGGCAGAGAGCAGCCAGGGGTGACTGACTCAGTGCAGCCCAGACACCGTGGGAGGGTTGGTTTCGGCTCCACCAGGCTCCCAGTATAACCAGTAATGGCTCCTGGCTGGTGCCTCACTGCCAGCTGCAGCAGAGGCTCCACCCAGGAGCCTTCACCTTTCCTGGGAAGAGCTGAGGGTACCATTGCCGTGCTTCGGCCTCTGCGTGTCCCAGTGACATTCCTGTGTGGGTGGGAGCTGCCACCGGCACACGGATCCGTGTGTGTCCCCTCAGGAGCTCAGCCCCTGCCCCACCGCCTCCAGTGGCCCTCTGCACACGGCGGCGTGCCACAAACAGGGAACGGCCAGGGAAGTCCCCAGGGCTGCATCCCAGGGCAGTCAGGTGCCAGGAGCAGCCAGGGAAGATCACAGCATCACGGAATCATCGAGGTTGGAAAAGGCCTCTAAGATCCTCCAGTCCAACCACTCCCCCCGCACTGCCCAGGGCGCCACTTAATCATGTCCCCACGTGCCACATCTACGTGTTTTTGAACACTACAGGAATGGTGACTCCACCAGTTCCCTGGACACCTGTTCCAGTACCCGACCACCCTTTCAGTGAAGAAACTTTCCTGAATATCCACCCTGAGCCTCCCCTGGCCCAGCCTGAGGCTGTTCCCTCTCCTCCTGTCCCTGTTCCCTGGGAGCAGAGCCCGACCCCCCCGGCTGCCCCCTCCTGTCCGGGAGGTGTGCAGAGCCACAAGGTCCCCCCTGAGCCTCCTTTTCTCCAGGCTGAGCCCCTTTCCCAGCTCCCTCAGCCTCTCCTGGGGCTCCAGCCCCTTCCCAGCTCCGTTCCCTTCCCTGGACCCGCTCCAGCCCCTCCAGGTCTCTCTGGATGTGAGGGCCCAGAACTGGACCCAGCCCTCGAGGTGCCCCAGCAGTGCCAGCCCAGGGGACGGGCACTGCCCTGGTCCTGCTGGTCACCCTATCACCTGGGCTCGTGTCTGCCAACAGCCTCTTGCCCCCCTGGGCACACNTTTTTGATCCAGGCCAGGTGCCCATGGCCTCCTTGCCCACCTGGGCACACCTGGGCTTGTGTCCAGCTCCCATCACCAGCACCCCCAGGGCCTTTCCCGCTGGACAATTCCCAACCTCTCTGCCCCACCCTGGAGTGTCCATGGGGTTGCTGTGACCCAAGGGCAGGACCTGGCTCTGGGGTTGCAGCGATGCCCCACAGGTGAGGGACAGGCGGGCAGAGAAACCTTCCCGAGGCTGGATGATGCCGTAACCGTGGAGACCAGAAAGGTAACTGGGGAGAGAGGAGCACTCTGCAAGAGGCACCTGCTGCTGAATTCAGCCATGGAGCAGCTCTTTGAGGTAGCTGCCGATTTCCACATCAAAAGAGGAAGCTGAGAGAAGGCAGCCCAAAGGTTGCGGCTCTGAATTGTGCTCAGGTCCTCGCCCAGATGGCAACTGGCCTCAGCAGATGGGGTGGGACGAGCTCCTTGCAGCTCAAACTGCCTCCCCGCGGAGCCTGCGCTCGCTTGTCCCTTTATAGGCCGTGGGGAGGACGGACACCTCTGGAAGACAATTTGTGGCATCCTCAGGTAGCTCTGAGGTAAGACTCCAGACCTGTGGATGTCTTGGCTTTGTGAGGGAACATCCAGTGGGATGAAAGCTCTCCTGGCCAGGGGTCCCACCTGTGTGGGACAGCCACCACCTCTGAGGCCTTCACGGCCATGCTGAGGTTGTTCTCAGCTTTTTGTTCTGTGCTTTGTGCCCCGGCCTGGTGCCAGGGTTGGGGATGGGCACTGGAAGGGCTCCAGAGTCCAGGGTTCCCTCCCACCATCAAACATCTCCATGTGCCCACCCCAAGCAGGATGGAGGGAATTCCTTCCGAGCCAGGGAGACAAGAAGCTTTCCGCAGAGTTGGCCGGAACCGACCAGAGGCTGCCACCAGAGCTTTGCAGGCCAAAATCTCTTTGACACAGCAGATTTCAGACCATGATCGTCAGTTCCAGTTCCAGCTCCTGCTTGCGGAGTTGGGCCTGGGGGAGATGAGAATGGGGTGCAGAAGGAGAAGGCTGAGGAGCTGTTCCACACGGGATCTCTCCTTGATCCATCCTCACCCCGTTCATGGCTGAGCTGGGGACAGTGGGAGGGGAGGCTCAGCTGCAGCAAACCAGGGTGACAAGAGCAATTTGCACGTCCTGTCAGTGGGACAAAGTGGCTCTTGAGGTCCTGCTGAAGGGGACAGGCATGGCCTGGTCCCCATCTGCTGTTTGTCCATCCAGCTCCTGTCCCATCTGGTTTCCTTCCCAGTTTTTCCACGCCCACCCCTGGGTTTTGGATCTGCAGCTCTGCCTTTGCTGGGCTCTCAGGAGCCTGAAGTGTCCTTTTCCAAACCCCACAGAGCTCTGGGCTGGAAGTGACCCCAAGATCGCTAAAGTCCAACCCCAACAACCCCACCCTGCGCATCCCTGGCAGCGCTGTCCATTTGCTCCCGGAGCTCTGGCAGCCTCGGGGCTGTGCCCAGTCCCTGGGGAGCCTGGGCAGTGCCCAGCACCCTCTGGGGGAAGAAACTTCTCCCAAAATCCAGCCTGGCCCTGCCCTGGCCCAGCTCCATGCTGTTGTCCCCAGGAGAGCTGCTCTGGCACAAGGGATGGGGCCAGGGTGAAGCCCTGCTGAGATCCTGGTGGTCCCATCCCCCCTGGCCATGGCATTTCCCACCAGGAAGTTGTTTGCCAAGTGCAACAGAACCACAGCTGATTTCCATGGAATCATAAACTCGGAGAATGATTTGGGTTGGAATGAACATTTAGGATCACCTCATTCCAGCCCCTGCCATGAGCAGGGACACATTCTGCTATCCCAGGTGGCTCCAAGCCCCGTCCAACCTGGCCTTGGACAATTCCAGGGATGAAACAGCCCCAGCTTCTCTGGAAACCTGCTCCAAGGTGTCCTTTATGCTTCCTCCAGGGATGCGGGGGTGAGGAACACATTCCACATCCAGCATCCAGTGCCGGGCTGTCCCACCGTGCAGGGAAGACAGGAACATCCCATATCGCTCCCAGACCAACCGCAGCGACCAAATCCGGGAGCTCTGCTCAGGAAGCGGGGCCAGGCTGGAGATCCCGGCATTCCCAGGAGCAGGGGGAACAAAGCAGTGGCCGGCTGGCCCCGCTGGGCTGCAGCCCACATTAGCAGCCTGCCTGGAGTCTGTGTATTAGCCGTGAATTAATGTCCTGCAGAGACTGGGAACCGGGATCATGCGGGGATTAAAGAGGCATTACCCCTTTGTTAAAGCTGATGTTTTTGGGATAATCTGGAAGCTTTAGCTAATACATTATTACAGAAACTCCTTCAATCACAGCGGCAGACAGTAAGCAGATTTGGATATTACTGCATAACTGTGCAGGGCTGCTGCTGCTGCTGCTGTTCTTCCCTTCTCCCCTTCCTGGGCAACACCACGGAACAGCCGTGGCCTGGGAGCTGCCTGGGGACCTGTACTGGCCTTGTCCTGGAAGAGATCCTGCCCAGCTGAAGGGTGGCTGTGCCCTGGCCGACGTGCCCAGGGCCTCTCTGGGGAAATCAGCAGCTTTGGAGACACTCCAGGGGCTTTGTCCATGGAGGGGAGCACTGGGAGCTCCAGCCTGGATAAGTGGATCACCAGTCAAGCAGCGGGAAGCATCCCCGGAGCAGGGGGAAGTTGTTGCTGTGGGCACATTTCTCCCTTGGCGCTGCCGCCCCATTGGAGGTTTTGCTGCCTGGAGCCCAAAACTGCTCCCTCCTGTTTGCTCGGGAACCTCCACGGCTCTGGCAGAAGGAATCCTTCCCTCATCTCCACGGACACAGCAGCCCCAGGATTTGGGGCTCATGGAAGGAGCCATTTGGATGTCACTTGTCCCTTCTCCCAGTGGTTCAACACATGAAGGACTTCACAGGTGGCTTTGGCACTGCATTCCCAAGACTCACTGGAGCTTTGGTGGAGACACATTCCCAGTTTTCTGTGTCTCCCCAGGTGTGACCCCACAGAGTCACTGCCAGCGATGGCTCCCTAAATCCCAGATTTGGGAGGGCATGGGAAGCTCATGTGTTCCACCCTGCACAGATTCCTGCCTGCCGGCAGAGCAAACTGGAGCTCAGCACTTCCCACCCCTCCACAAAGGCTTAAAGAATTGGGAAAGGTTCTCACAGAATCATGGAATCAGGGACTGGTTTGGGTTGGAAATTAAAGCTCTTCTCATTCCGAGCCTCTGCCACGGGCAGAGATCAGGATGCTCCAAGCCCCATCCAACTGCCCTGGCGTGAGCCAGAGCTGGATTTAATCTCAGTCCCTGTCCTAACTTTGGCTCTGATCCTGCTTCCCGGGGGTGCTGTGACTCCCACAAGGCAATCCCAGAGACACGGAGCCAGGATGCCATGCCTGGGGTCCAAGTGAGAGCAGTTCTCACTGTGCCACATTTCCTAGGACATGGAGATGGCTCAATCCTGGCCCTGCAGATCTGCGGGAAAGGCAGGGATTGGAATGTGATGGGACCGGGGCTTAGCAGAGCTTTGGGAATACTGGGAAGAGAAATAGGGAGGGTTCATATTGCTCTGATGGCAGATGCATGAGAGGGAGCCAAATGCTGTTGAGAAAATAGGGATTAACCCACAGAGAGCCAACAGAGAGGGGGAGAAAATGCAGAGGGTAAAACACGGGATGGAAATCAGGAAGCAGAGATGGCTGGCAGCACACGGAGCACAGGGAGCACGGGCAATGGGGGAAACGTGGTGGAGATTTGGGAACACACGGCCAAACACTGGGATGACCTCGTGCAGGAGCAGAAGCCATGTTCCCAAACTCATCCTCCTCCTCCTCAGGCAGGGAAGCAGAGGCAGAGATGGAGGATTCACAGCCACGACGCCGGAATGCACAAAAGGCAGCAAATCCCCCGGCCCAGATGACACATCTGGAGTCCTCCAAGAGCTCCAAACCCAGTGACGGAGCTCTCAGCAATAACACACAAATTCACATCCTCCAACTGTGGCACCGGGGGCAGTAAAGGCTGGGCCTACATTTGAAAGCGGGCCCCGGGGTGTGCTCGGGCTCACAAACCAATAAGCTTTGCTTCAGCGTGAGCAAATGCTTGGAACAATTATGCAGAAGCGTAATTAGAAATCTAGGCGAGCAGGGGCTCCTGAGCTGCCGTATCCAGCACTTCAAACGAGCACACGAGCTCCTGGTTTCCAGGCCGGGCTATTCCTGGGGCTGCTTCCCCCCATGGACACACAGAGTCGTGCCCGTGCAACAGCAGGCACGGTTTGGGGCCGAGATGGAGGGGTTGGCAGCGAGAAGAGCTGTGAGCAGAGCTCAGGGCCAGCTGGACCCAGTTTTAGAGGGGTTTAGGCCGTGACAAGCTGCTGGAACCCACCCTGAGAGCTGCAAGTCCCACCGAGCAGAGCTCAGGGCCAGCAGGATCAAATTTTAGAGGGGTTTAGGCCCTGCCAAGCTGCTGGAACCCACCCGGAGAGCTGCAAGTCCCACCGAGCCGAGCTCAGGGCCAGCAGGATCAAATTTTAGAGGGGTTCAGGCCCTGCTCAGTGGGCAAGGCCAGCAGGACCCAGTTTTAGAGAGGTTTAGGCCCTGCTAAGCTGCTGGAACCCACCCGGAGAGCTGCAAGTCCCACCGAGCCGAGCTCAGGGCCAGCAGGATCAAATTTTAGAGGGGTTTAGGCCCTGCTAAGCTGCTGGAACCCACCCTGAGAGCTGCAAGTCCCACCGAGCAGAGCTCAGTGCCAGCAGGATCAAATTTTAGAGGGGTTTAGGCCCTGCTCAGTGGTCAAGGCCAGCAGGACCCAGTTTTAGAGGGGTTTAGGCCCTGCTAAGCTGCTGGAACCCACCCTGAGAGCTGCAGGTCCCACCCAGCAGAGCTCAGGGGCTCAAGGCCAGCAGGACCCCGTTTTAGAGGTGTTTAGGCCCTGCTCCGCGGCCAAGGCCCGCAGGACCCAGTTTTAGAGCGGTGCAGGCGCTGCTCAGGGGCGCAAGGCCAGCAGGACCCCGTTTTAGAGGTGTTTAGGCCCTGCTCAGGGGCGCAAGGCCAGCAGGACCCAGTTTTAGAGCAAACCAGAGGTTGGTGATGGGAGGAAGGAGCCCATTCAGGCACAGAAGGGAACCTGCACAGACCAGGAAGATGCCGTGGGAGCACCAGGGAGCTCCATCCTGGGATTTCTGCACATCAACAGATCCGGCCCCTGGCTGAGACTTGCCCCTGCCACCAGCTCAGGGGGGCTGCAGAGGCAGGAAGGTGCTGCCAGAGGTTGTTGTTTGCTCCTGGTGTGTCTTTTCCTCCTTCAGGGCACCTTTTGCACCTCCCCATATCCAGCCACCGATTTGGGGACGCCTCAAATGGAAGTGGGTCCCTGCAAATGTTCAAAGCCAGGCTGGACACGGCTTGGAGCAACTGGGACAGGAGGAGGTGTCCGCTAAAAGAGTTGGAATAAAATTATGTTTAAGGTCCTTTCCAACCCAAATCATTCAGTGACTCCGTGGTTCTAAAAAATGTGCAGGCGTGGCACTTGGGGACATGATTTCATGGGGAACGTGGTGGTGCTGGGTTAACTGTTGGACTTGACGACCTTGGAGGTTTTTCCAACATAAACAATTCTCTCATTCTGGGATCTAAATCCTGCAGAGCTCTCTCACGTCGGTGACATCAGCCAGGAGCTAAAATCACCTCATTCCCTTAGAAAACTTGGCTGAAACAGAAGGAAATGAAACCAATCCCTCCAATGCCCAAATCCCTGGCAGTCCCCTGAGGCACCAGAGTGTCCCTGGGTCCTGCAGGGCTGAGGGTGCTGCTGCTGCTCTGGGGTTTATTTTTGCCCTGCTAACAATAGGATTGCAAACCAAACCTCTATTATGGGATCCTCTGTATGGCTTCCTCCCCTCCCACTTTCCTAAAGAGGTGGAGTGGCACAGAAAGGTCCACAGGGTTTTAAATACCTGACTCAGGCTGGAAAAAAAAACACCTAAAAAAAAAAAAAAACCAGCTGAGAGAGCCTTTTCTGTAATATTTTTGGTGACAAAGCCCTCTGAAAAGCACCCTTGGGATCATCCTGATGCTCGGGGTGCCCCCTCTTTGTGTGCCCCAGTCCTTTGGAGCCCCCCGTTGTTTGGAGTGGGGGCCGGGCAGGCAGCTGGCACAGGGGAGCGTTTGTGCCCCAGGCTGTTCTCGGCAGAAAGGAGAGCAAGCACCTCCCTCCAGGGCTTCCTCTGCCTGCCTGCTGCCCCGGGGCGTTCGTGCACCTTCCTCTGGAGCTTTGGCACCGGGCACCTCCGGGACTGCGGGCTGGGCCGGGGGGATGCTGGGCTGGGAGTCCCCACTGCAGCTCCCGCAGCATCAGCCCAGGGGCCTGAGGAGGGAAATCAGGAGGGACCCCCGCCCTGGCTCTTCACTGTTGGAAAAGTAGGACAGGTCTCCCAGGCTCTCTCGTGCTCCTTCCATCAGTCCCAGCATGTCTCCAGTTCATTCCTGCTAACCCTGCCCTCTCCTGCTCCACCACCGTGATCCCCAAACCCAGCGGAGTCCCCGATTTCACCGCCCCCCCTTTGAGCTGGGCCCGTCCGGTGCCTCCCAGGGCAGGTGTGGGATCACACAGAGCAAAAGTAGGGCAGGGAATAGGAATGGGAAGTTCCCGGCTTGGGGACTGCCCCTTCACCCACTTAAAAAACCTCCCAGAAGCCTCTTGGTCCTCGGTGAGGCACCTGCACTCCCCGGCATGCCCAGGAGGGACCAGGAGGTGATGGGCACCATGAGCATCACCAGTGGATGTGGTGCTGGTGTCCCTGCAGGGCTGTCAGTGGTGGTGTCACAGCAGTGTGGGGGTACGATTGCTGTGTCCTTCCCATGTCCCCTTGGCTTTCTGCAGCTGTCCCATCGCTCCTCCCTGTGAGGTGACACTGCGGGTGTCACGCAGGGGCCAAGAGCTGTCACCTGGAGCAGCCCCTGCACGGGGCAGGGGAGCAGGAAGGGGGCACAGGTCTCCTTCTGCCCTGGACTTCCGCAGTCCGGTGCTGGCTGTGCCCCCACCTCCTGTCACCGAGCACCCCAGTGACACCAGCGCTGCCCCTTCACCTTCCTCGCGCTCCAGAGGGGCCAGGCAGCTCCCTGCCCACTCCACAGCGCCCTTGGATGCGCTCTCAGCCCACTCCAGGTCTGAGCAGTGCTGCTGCAATCAGGCCAAGAGGTTTCATTTTGTGAGCGAAATTGTGACCAGGTTCACTCCAAACGTCTCGCTGTGAGCCCGGCCAACACTCTCCAGTGATTTTCCTTCCTCTGCTCCTCTGTCCCTTCACTTGGTGTGCCTGGCACTTCCCACCTTGGCTCCACCTCGGGCTTTGCTGGATGGGGAGACCGTGCCAGGTTCACTTTCCTCCAGCTCCTCCCAAAGGGTGCAGCTCCCTGTGACCCCCCTGTGCCATCTCCACACTCGGTCTTGCTTTCCTAAAGGCTTTTTGGGCCAGCTCGTGGTGGTTTTGCCAGGGACCTCAAGCTGAGGTGGCTCAGGGATCTCGTTATCCCATAACAATGGGATCTCATCATCCAAAGCTCCCCTCCAAACGGTCTTGGGACACTCGTTTGACTTCTTGCTGTGGAGAAAACCCAGACACCAAGAGAGCTTCTGCTTCCTGCCCCCAGATCCTGCATCTCAAAGTCTCTTTTGTGGTTAAAGCCTCGATGGCTCTGAGCCAGGATGAGGTCGGAGGGTCAGGGCCAGGCTCTAGCCACAGGAGGGGTGACAGGAAGAACATCCACCCCCAAAGTGAAACTGTCCCCATCATTCCCAGGCTGTCCCAAGAGCCTGCTCCATACGCTCTCCAGCCTCTGCATGGCTCTTAGACCCAAAACTCCCTGCTCCCAGTCCGCTCCATCAACCCCCTGGTGCTTCCTCATTTCACTGCTCCCACATCCAGATGCGTTCCACCTGTTTCCAAACCAGGCCCCTGGGCAGCAGAGCGCAGAGCTGGGAGCAGCATCCGGGCCACCAGCCCATCATCCCTGCAAGAGGCCATGCCAGGAGTGCTGGCTGCCTCTTCCCAGACCCCAGCAAGGAGACACCTCCCTGTCCCGAGTGCCTGGAGGTGCCCACCGCACTCCCCAGAACTCAGCCTCTCTCCAGGTCACCCCACCACACCCCCGACGCTGGCAGAGGGCAGGGCCCAGTCCCGTGGCAGCAGGGCCAGCTCCTGTCCTGTGGAGACCACCAGTGATGCTGCTGGTGGCCATGGACTCGTTTGCCTGCCCGGCTCTCAGCCCGTGGCTGCCAGGCTCCCAGGCATGTGGGCTGCAGTCCCTCCTGGGGGCCCTTGCACCGTGCCAAGGGAGCTTTTCTTATCTTCACAGGAACGAAAACCTTTCCGAAATCAAAGTGCTTGGGTGGCTTTGAAGAGTTTCCTCTGGAGATGAAACAAGGCTGTTTGCGAGCGCCAGCAATCGCTGCTGAGCTGCAGCTCCTGGGGACACCAGGCTGCCGGGGAGCACTGGGCAGTGGCCTGGGGGTGCCCTGGGCTGGGCACTTTGGCCACAGGAGCCGCCCTCCAGGCTGGAAGCTGCCCCTCGTGCAGAGCCCACCAGCACCGAGCTGTTCTGATGCATTCCCACCCGGCTCCACGCTGGGAACCGTGTGCCGTGAAAGGCAACCAACAGAGGGACGTGAGAGAGGATTATGTGGAGATGCTGGAGGTGTTCAGAGCACGCCCTGCACTGCGAGGGGCTGCTCTAATCCTCCAGCCCCCAGGACCCACAGGGCCCTTCTGCAAGGCAAAATAAATTCAAGGGCCAGTGCAGCAAACGAGCCTGAAGAAAAGCTCCCCCTCTGGAGGGGCCGACCCAGGCTGGTCTGATTTGAGGCACTGGATGAGGGGTGGATGTGGAAGGGGCCAACCTCGCAGTGGGCGTGGGGACAGGCAGATGTGGGCATGTGATGTGGCACTCGGCGGCACAGGCTGTACCTGCCGGCCTGCCCTGGGGAGCAGAGGACGCCTCGCGAGCCGGTGTGCATGTAGATTATTTGTTGTTTGATATTTTCCCCTTAATGCTTTTGTCCTAAAATAAATACGCGAAAGTTCAGGGCCCTGCAGGTTGTGTCTGTTAGGGATGGCGGAGTCAGGGATTGCTTTGGAGCGATCCATGCTGTTTGTTTACCAGGATGGGCAAAGTCTGCTCTCCCCGCTTGCTCCCAGCTCCGCAGGGGCCTGCCCCAAAGCCGCCTCACCCCCTTCCCGCTCAGCCTTGCCACCCTTCCCTGCCTCCACGGCCTTCCCGCTCTGGGCAGGGCACACCGGCCTGCGTGGCACCCGCACAGCTTCTGTCTCTGGGGAAAGAAGGACTTTGACCTTCAGCAGGAGTGAAGGTGCACGCCGGATACCAGCCTGGGGCGGCGATGCTCGGGCACAGGGGGAAGCAGGACGTGCTGTGAGCTCTGTGCCACTGCCCCGGCACCTGGGCAAAGCTGGGAGTGATGTCCCATCCCCAGTATTCCACCCACTGAATCCCAGGGCCAGCACTGGCACTGTGGCCCAGCCCCAAGAGAAGATCCCCGCTCCACACCTCCAGTCATCCCGTTGAGGCTCATTTTCTCCCTCGGGGTCAGGTGATCTTGGCTGGCCTTTCCCGCAGATCCCAGCTTGTCTGCCACTTGTTTAGCCTTGCATTCCCCTTGGAGTCTCACTCCAGCACCTCTGGATTTTGCCCTGAAAAGTGTTGGCTCCAGGATATTGCAGAGCAAACAAAGAGCGGAGATAAAGGGGCAGCATCACCCCCTCGGAGCAAACACAACCCCAGCCCTGCAAAGGTCACTCAGGTCCATCACTGCTGCCACCACTTCCCACCCAGCCCCTCGCTGACCCCGTGCTCCTGCCACGTGCCAGCTGCAGAGGGACAGTGACGTCTCCCCAGAGCCTGGCTCAGTGCCTTCCCATTCCCAGCCCGTGCCGCCCTGCTCTCCCCCACCCCAGTGCCAGGGCTGCCCGTTCCTGCCCTCCATGCCCACAGGGATCTGCTCCTGCCCTGCTGGTGCTTGTGGCACCTTGGCTCCCTGTGCCCCAGCTCCCCTCTCCTCTGCTGTCCCCATGCACTAACCCTGCCCTCAGCCTGTCCCTGCCATCTCCTGCCGAATCCACGCTCACCCTGAGCTGTCCCCGCTCTGGTGGCCCCGTGCACGGCCTGGCTGTGCCCACCACAGTCCCTGGCCCAGTGCTGGCACCCAGCACCCTCCCTGCCATGGTCCCAGTCTGTCCCGGAGCCCTGTGGAACTCAGCTGGCCGTGGGTCCCGAGTCCCTCCTCGCCAGGAGCAGGGATGAGGGACGAGCCTCTCCCTTCCTCCATGCCCAGAGCAGCTCCTCTCCTGCCCAGCCCAGTCTCCGTGAGCAAGTCCCAGCCTGAGCCGAGGTTTCTGTGTGTCCCATCCCCGTGCCAGTCACGGGCAGGGCAGGTCTGAGCTGGTCTCCTCTCCCTGAGTCTCCTCCTGCTCCCTTGGACCGCAGGATCCTGTGGAGGGAGGTCAGGGCTCCCCGACAGCTCCTGTCGGGAGGATGTGGAAACCTCCCTCCCCGGGTGCCTGCTTGCTTGTCTCCAGGGCTGGACCATCTCCCAGCAGCAGCTGGAGGTGGGATTGCAGGCAGGAGACCGTTGGACCCTAACAAAAGCAGGAAATGGGTGTAATTCTCCTTTGGAGGAGGAATGAATAGCAGATCCCCGGAGGAGGCGAGGCCAGCTCAGAGAGCAGCAGCAACGTGAGAAACTCGGCTCATTCCTTGCAGGGCAGCGCTTCCTGAGAGCTTCCCCCTTCCTGCTGCTCTCCAGCCTCTCCCCAGCTCTGCCAGACCCTCAGCAGCTCCGGCAGCAGCAGGACAGGAACCACCAGAGTCGTGTTCCCAAACCTGCTCCTGCCAGGTCGCGGGGTGCCCGGGCTGGGGACAGCCAAGGGGGTCCTCAGTGATGTGATCTTGTGGGTGACATCCCAGCTTTGGAACGAGATGAGCTTTAAGGCCGCTTCCAACCCAAAACCGTGCTGTGAATCCGTGACTCTAGGATCCCACACCTCATGTACGGCACAACTCGCTCCTTCCTTACACCCAGGAGCAGGAATTTGAGTATTTTGGGAACAAAGGGAGTGCCAGAGGCAGGGGATGGGAGGGAGGCCATCACAGCCCAAATCTCTGGCATGGGCACAGTGCTGGGAAGTGCAGGAGCTGCCCCTTGGGGTGGGTCCCAGCCTGGGGAAGCTGTTGCAGCATCCCATAGGTTTCCAACAGCCTGGGAGCACCAGGGAAGCTCCCCTCAAGTCTGAATCCCAAGATCAGCTCAGGCACTGAGCACCAAAGCTCAATCAGCCACCAGGGTTTCATTTTGAGCCTCTGCTGCTTCTTCTTGAGTAGATCTCTGGAGCTGCAGAGCATGGGTGGGGACTGGAGAAACCTTCCTGAACCCTGGAGCAGGACATTGATTAATCAGTGCTTGAATAATTGCAGGGCGCTGCAGATATTCTGTTCCTAAGGGCCTGCGAAGGGAAGGGGTGAGGTGGAGGATGGGCCAGGGAGGTCACTCACCCCAGCCCATCCTCGCCTGGGCCTCAGAGCTGCTCCCAGGATTAAACGGTTTCTTTTTAAAAGCGAGATCTAATCTGGTGACAAAAGCTGCAGCAGTGCTGTGAGCCCATCATCTCCCTGAGAAAAGCTCCTCCAGCCTTCAAATGCTTTCACCACTTGGATACTGGATTTCAATCCAAGGCTGAATCTGCCTCTCTTCAGCTCCAGCCCCGCTCTTGTAACTCCTTGCTGTGGGATTTAAGGGTTCTCCGCTCTGTTTTCCATGTGGGAGGACACAGGCCAGGTGCTCAGATCCCCTGATAGCAGAGTTTTCAGCAGCATCACATCCCTAGGCCTGGCTTTTCCAGCCTGCGGTTGGGTCTGCGGTGCTCCTTCCAGCTCTCCTGGTATTCCCCTGACACCCCCGAGTGTGGGTGCCAGACCAAGAGCTCCAGCAGGGCGCTGCCCACTGATTTTCAGCAGGGCACGGCAGCACACAATGATCCCTAATTACTCTTTCACGGACAAATCTGCATCACTGGACGAGGCAGATATTCCTGAGAGGGCTTAAACCAAGCTCCCTTGGTTGCTGCTTAAAAGCCAGAGTTCCTCTCCCCAGCCTGTATGGGCATGTCCAGAGTCACTGCTTTCCAAGATCCACCCTGAGGGCTTCAAATCCAAACTTCAGCCCCAGATATATTCTGGATATCTGCAGTCAAATACCCCCTGACCATTAAACCAGGTGTTTCAGCGTGGAAACATCCTCTTCCCTGTCTGTCTCATCACCCTGGGTGTAATTTTCCAGCTTTCCCAGCACAGATTTCATCTCTTCATCTCCATCATTGATAAAAATGTTTCATAGCAGCGGACGAAGCGTGGGGCCTCGGGGGAGGGAGGTGGGAATAATGCTCCTTTCTGCTCTCTCCCCATTAGCAGCCCCCTCGGAGATCTGCCAGGGAAGCAGTTTGAATCCATCTCATCTGTGCCCTGTTAATTCCTTCTAATGCAAGTTTTAATCAAAATGTCAGGTGGAAGGAAGTCAAATGCCTCGGAGAGATCCGAGCGTGCTCTATCAACACAAGCGCCTCTCTCCCCCAGCCCGGTGATCCTGTCACACAGAGACAACAGGTCTGGGTGACAACCCTGCTGGCCCTGCCACCAACGCTGGCTGCAGCTCCCGAGTCTGGGGACATCGCGTCACCACGGGGGACCTGTCCCAGGGATCCACGTGTGGATGAAAACCCGCGAGACACCAGCAACGCCCCCTGAGCAATGCCCTCACCACCTTCTCCAAACCTACACCCACACTTCCTCCTCCTTATCCAGGGAATGGTGCTCCCTGAGGAAGGGGAGGAGCCTTTGTGATGCTCATCCCCAATGTCCATCCCTGGAGGAGCTTCCAGTGAGGCAATGGTGGAGCACGTATGGGACAAGGGACAATGCGCCCTGAGGAAAGGTTCCTGAGAAAGGGGATGAGCTTCCCAGGCTGGATGAGGAGGTCTGTGATGCTCAGTCCCAGTGCCCATCCCAGGAGGAGCTTCCAGTGTGGCAATGGTGGAGCCCGTGTGGGACAAGGGACAATGGGCCCTGAGGAAAGGTTCCTGAGAAAGGGGATGAGCTTTCCAGGCTGGATGAGGAGGTCTGTGGTGCGCATGCCCACTGGCCATCCCAGGAGGAGCGTCCAGTGTGGCAATGCGGGAGCCCATGTGGCCCGGAGGGACAGGGGACAGTGATTCCCGAGGAAAGGTCCCTGAGGAGGGGGCCCTGAGGAAAGCTTCCTGAGAAAGGCGATGAGCTTTCCAGGCTGGAGGAGGGGGTTTGTGATGCTCATCCCCAGTGTCCATCCCAGGAGGAGCGTCCAGTGTGGCAATGCGGGAGCCCATGTGGCCCGGAGGGACAGGGGACAGTGATTCCCGAGGAAAGGTCCCTGAGGAGGGGGCCCTGAGGAAAGCTTCCTGAGAAAGGCGATGAGCTTTCCAGGCTGGAGGAGGGGGTTTGTGATGCTCATCCCCAGTGTCCATCCCAGGAGGAGCGTCCAGTGTGGCAATGCGGGAGCCCATGTGGCCCGGAGGGACAGGGGACAGTGATTCCCGAGGAAAGGTCCCTGAGGAGGGGGCCCTGAGGAAAGCTTCCTGAGAAAGGCGATGAGCTTTCCAGGCTGGAGGAGGGGGTTTGTGATGCTCATCCCCAGTGTCCATCCCAGGAGGAGCGTCCAGTGTGGCAATGCTGGAGCCCAGGGGGCCCTGAGGAAAGGAGATGAGATTGCAAGGCTGAAAGAGGAGATTGGAGATGCTCGGCCTCAACCTCCATCCCAGGAGGAGCTTCCAGTGTGGCAATGCTGGAGCCCATGTGGCCCTGAGGGACAGGGGACAGTGGTCCTGAGGATGGGGAAGAGCTTTCAAGGCTGGATGAGGAGATTTCGGATGCTCAGCCCCAACGTCCATGCCAGGAGGAGCTCCCAGCCGGGCAGCCCGTGTGCCCTGGGATGTGGGGTGGGCCGAGCGCTGCGGGAGGCCCAGGGCTCAGGGGCTTCCCCGGCCCGCAGGATCTTTCATCCTCTGTCACCACAAAGCCAGGCCAGATCTGCATTTGCAGCAGCCCACAGAAGCTGCCTCTGTTGTCTTATTTTTGTTATTTTTGAGAGGATATTTTAGCGCTGAGCACATTCCCTCCTGTTGCCATGGCAGCCGTGACAGGGGTTATATACCGTGAGAAAAATACCAAAATTAATGAGTGAGTGAAAGAGCAGCCAAGAGAAAAACAAGGTTAAAAAAAGAGTTAAAACAGTAATAAAAACAATCTCCCAATAATTTGGCAGCGAGCATCCCACGGGCAAGACAGGCGGCGAACATCCGAGCCCTGCGGCTCCTCCGTGGATCCCAGCTGGGGTCGGCTGCCCGCATCCTGCGGCCAGAGCATCGCCGTGGTCCGAGGGATGCGCTGCTCCCACATCATCCCACCGCCGCTCCGGATGGGGCTGCACCCACCCAGCTCCTTCCCCCGCAAACCTGCAGCCCTCGGTGACGCGGGAGGCGAGCGGAGAAGTTCTTTAATGTGCTCATTTCCTCGCATTTGGGTTTTGAGGATCTTTTTGTTTTTAATTGTAGAAACAAGCGGATTGTCAGAACATCTGTGTTATTAGCATTTGCTGCCCAAATCCGAGCTGCTGCTTCTCCTGCGGAGCCCAGAGCTGATGAGAGAGAGAACAGAGGAGCCTTTGAACTCCTTGCAGCAGACGGCAGCCAGGTTGCTGCGTGTGTGTGTTGGGGAGGGGGTATTTATTCTCTTGTAAGGTTCATTTGCTCTCCGTGTTTCCCTTTCTTCTCGCTTTCCCAGAGATTTAGCTGGATGCTCTTCCCTCGCAGGCTTTGTTCTTCTGACAAGGCCCCACCGGCACCACGAAGCAGCTGCCTCTGTGTGATGCCGGAGCAGCCCAGCACGGGGGACCCGGAGCATCCCAGCACGGGGGACCCGGAGCATCCCAGCACGGGGGACCCGGAGCTCGGGGCAAGCCGGAGCCTCCAGCAGCAGCTCCGGGGGCGGAGGCGCTGCCAGCACCGGGAAGGACCTGGAGGGTCTCACGGAATAACTCTGCAGGCAGAGCTGCAGTGCGAGGGTTTCTCGTGGCTCAGACTGGCTCTGCTTTCTGGGAATGGTGAAGACAAGGTGAGGATGGGTGACTCATCTGGAACCGGTACATATTAGGATGAAAATCTTCTCTGTGATGGTGGTGAGGCACAGGTTGCCCGGAGAAGCTGTGGATGCTCCGTCCCTGGAAGTGTTCAGGGCCGGGTTGGATGGGGCTTGGAGCACCCTGGGATAGTGCAAGGTGTCCCTGCCAGATAAGGGGGGAATGAGATGGTCTTTGAGGTGCTTTCCAACTCAAACCATTCTGGAGTTCTACAGAAACGCCCAGGAGAAGGAAGTACAGGGAATGGCAGTGCTTCCTGTGCTGTTAGAGGGCAAGGAGCACTCTGGCTTTCTGGGAGGGGCTTTCAAAGGCAGTGAGGCGGAGGAGGAAGGTAGAGATGGCTGAGGCAGCCCTGGGATGCCAAGTCACCAGTGGCATGGTGTCCCTCCAGCCCCCGAGCCACGGGTGCTGCTGGCACTGTGGAGGGCTCTGCCAGGCAGCTCCTCGGGGCTGAACAGAGGTGGTTCCTGATGCCAGGACACTTTTCCCCTGCATTCCTGGAGCCTGTCCCTCAGAAACGTGTCTGAGCAGAGGCTGAGGCCACGAGTGTCCCAGAGATCAGCGGTATCCGGTGATCCATGCACGTGCCCAGCTCCCCGGCACTCCCTGTGCAGCCGCCGATGGACTGCCCCGAGACTCTTGTGAAATGCAAACCTTTGGTCCCCAGCAATCTCTAAAGTTTGCTGTCCCTGCTCCATGGGCAGCCTTGGATCCACGGGGTCGCTCCCTCGGTTTCTCCCTTTGCTCCAGCTCTCCGTCCCTCCAAGGAGGGCTGCCAGTTACTGATCCGTCAAATCTCCCCTTGTCTCCAGAGAATTCCGCTCCCTCTCCCTGCCCAGCTCATTCTGGATCAGCAGGGCACAGCCTGACAAACCCCACAGCTCCTCTCCCTGCCCCAAAGGTGGGCTGTGACCTTCCCTGCCTTCTCACTTCGCATCTTCTGCTAAATTGGCTTCATGTGAATTGACACTCGGAAAAAAAACCCCGCACACGGACGCGGAGGAGCCGACATCTCTGCAGGAGCAGAAAGTCTGGGAGGAGAGCTGAGCTCTCCATCCTGAGGGATGACTCTCCAGCCCCCCTTTTCCTGACTAGCAGGAGGCAGCCCTGCCACGGGCTGAACCCGCTTGTTGCCGGGGTAAAACGAGGAGATTTGGGAGAAAAGCACGGCAATTTTGGGGGGAAAACGGGGTGATTTAGGGGGTGAGATGGAGCCGGGCTGCTCCGAGCAGGCAGGCGCAGCCTCTAGATGGTGCAGTCATGCAGCCGAGCTGAGCATGTGTGCAGCGAAGGGCGCTGCGCAACAGGTTGGCGTAGCTCAGCGGGGAGACGCGCTCCCATCCTCGCTGCGGCGGAGCGGGAAGGACTTTCCAGCATCCTGGCGAGAAATCCGCGCCGCAACCGGCCCGGAAGGCGGGTGAGGGGCAGCGCCACGGGCTGCGCGACCCTCGGAGGGTGCTGAGGGTTTTGGCAGGGCCGGGCTGCAGCTCCAGCCCCTGGCAGGGAGCACGGCCGCTCCTTGCAGGAGCACGGAGGCGGTGGAAGCAGCAAGGGAAGGGGCAGCCCTGGAACACGCTGTCCCCAGGTCCCCGGGGACTTTGCTTGCCCAGCCGGGGTGCCGGGGTGAGGAGCCAGCCGAGGGAGAACAGCTGCTGAAGGCATCGCAAGGGCGCTGGGGGCTCGCGGGTGCTTTTGGGAGTCGCAGGTGCTCCGTGCTGCTGCGCCCCGACACCCCGCAATAAATAAAGCCGTGATTCACCGAGGTGTGACGGCAGGGCACAGCGGCCACTCCAGCCCCGCCGCCGCAGCCGGCGGGGGAGCTTCGCAGCCTGCCCGCAGCCCTGCTGGGCTGGAGGGCCGAGGAGGGGTGGGCGCAGCCCCCGGTGAGCTGGGTCCCACGGAGGGAGCCTCCCGGGTGGGCTGCCCCGCGTCCCCGGCCCTGTGCAGTGGGGTTGTGGGGCTGTGAAGCGCCGGCTGGAAGAATAAATGAGTGAATTAATTATTAAGAGCACCGAGAGGGGAGTGAAAGGGGAGACCCGAGCCACACGTGTGCGGGCGCGGAGCGGAGGGGTCCCTAGGGTGAAGGGTTTCGGGGGTCCGCGGGGAGCCCCGTTCTCCACGGGCACGGCGCTGGGCGCGGTGCCGGCAGCCCGGAGCCGGGCAGCTGTGCCCGGCAGCCGCTACCCGCTCGTCCCGGCAGCCTGGCCGGGCTCGGGATCTGATAAGGAGCCGGAGCTCCACCTCCCCATGGTGGTGGCGGCGGCGAGAGGCGGAGGCAGCGGCGGGCGGGGGGGGGAAGGGGCCGTGCCTGCGCTGCGCTTCCCCTGCACATCCTCACACACACCGAGGGACGGAGGCGGGCACGGACCGAGCTGCCCACCGGGGCTGCCTCCAGCCTGAGCCGCCGCTCCGCCGGAGGAGCCGCAGCCCCGGCCCGGGGAGGGGGGCGGTTCCCACGAGACATTTATATATTTTTTGCCCCCCCTCCCCTTTTTTTTTCTTTTTTTTTCTTTTTTNTCCATTTGGTTTTCATCCGTGGATAACGCTCGAGAGGAGCCGGGGGGGTGGGGGGAGCCCGGTCCCGGCGGGAAGGAGGCGATGGAGACGCCGCTGGACCAGCGCGCAGGGGCTCGGCACGGAGCGCAGCGCCGGCACCATCCAAGTAAGAGCTGCGGCGGGGCCGGGACCCCCGCCCGCAGCCAGGCAGAGCCG
>VWPU01018041.1:0-163227 GCA_013398955.1 Callaeas wilsoni
TTTTACAGCAGATTTCACATTTGGTCACTACTGATTGTAAAATGTCAGTCATTTCTTTTCTTATTACTACCTTTTTCAGATGTTTTAGAAGATTTTCAACCCCAAAATATGTGCTTTCATGTTCTCTCTGAGCTAGCTCCTGAGGGATCAGGGGTAGGACTACAACTTGGTTTGCTGGTGTAACAGCCCATCCACTTTCTGTGATCTCGGCCTTAAGGAACTTAATTAGGTTGTGATCTGCCTAATCATACTTTGGGGTGAAGTTTGACAAATCAATTTCTTTTTGTGGAATCACTTCGAGAATACCCTTTTCTGCAATTCCTCTTGCCGCTTTATCAGCAAAGCGATTTCCCAGTTCTGTTGTGGTTTTCCCTTTTTGGTGACCTCTACAATGCATGATAGCTACTTCTGCAGGTTTTTTGATGCTCTCTAAGAGGGCTAGGATCTGTTCAGCACATTTGATTTGATTGCCTTGAGCATTCAGAAGTCCTCTCTCTTTCCAGATGGCTCCATGGGCATGGACAACATTAAATGCATACTTAGAGTTAGTACCTTCTTTCCTTTGCTCAGGTGTAGGGCTCTCGTCAGTGCAATCAGTTCAGCTTTCTGCGATGACACATCTGCTGGCAGGGCCTTCACCTCGATCGCCTTGTCCTGGGGTGTTACTGCATAACCTGTCATTCACTTACCATTTCTCATGAAGCTGCTCCCGTCTGTAAACAGCTCCCAATGCGGATTTTCTAGGGGCACGTCCTTCAGGTCTGGTCAGCTGGAATAAACCGCCAAAATTGTCCACAAACAGTCATGCTCAGGCACATCGTCAATCAAGGTGGAGGACAGAAATACAGCAGGGTTAACAACAGAAATTGTTTTCAGGGTAACATCATCCTGTTCCAGCAACAGTGACTGATATTTGAGCATCCAGTTGCTGGACAGCCAATGTTCCCCCTTTTGCTCGAGTACAGCTGCTACGGTGTGGGGTATACACACTATGATGTGCTGCCCAACGATCATGATCTGTTTTTTTGAAGGCACCTCCCTTGTTCGGGCACAGCACACAGTCTACAGGCCGAGAGCGGGACTGCAAACAGTGTCTACAGAGCCACTGGTATAAATGGCACCCCACAGCATTCCTGACTGGCAAATCCAGCTTCCACAGAGCACACACCACGTGTCCCCAAGCGAGTGGTAAAGTTGAACACATCAGTTCACACATATTTTAATTTCTTAAATACATTGCTGTTACACCTAATGCTCTGCATGTGACTCCAAAACTGGCAAAAGAAACTCATCTTGCACACCTTTGCATTGCAGAATAGTGTTTGTAAAGGTGTTAACTCACTTGAAGAGAGTGATCCTGGTAAAATTTGTGGACCTAAAATTAGAAAATTACATTCTAGCATAGTATATTCCTATTAAAAATTAAATTTTATATATCTTCGGTTGTTTGGTTCCTGCAAAATGGAGTTCAAATCAAAGTACAACACTAGAAGAAGGTGCACTAATATATGACAGCTGCTGGCAGTGGCATGGTATTACATTATTTTACAAAATTTTGTAGTCTGTCAATTTATTTCTGTGTGAACACAAGGCATTGATCAACCAGGTTTGACTCACTAATTTCATATTCTTAGAGATCCATAGCAAATTTCAAAATATGTATCATAGCATCAAATTGCACCAATATTGCAGTATGCATTCTGAACAAGTTTAGATTTTTCTTGCCTTTCTGTTTCTTGAACTGGATAACACATTTGGGTAACACATATTGTACTGAAATGTGTGTTTTGTTTAACATTTTAACTTAAATACAAGTCTCACAAAAAGGCCAAAGTAATTATTTATATCTTCATTAGTAATGGCATACGTTTAAACATTTTTCTCATGAAGCATGTTTTTTATTAACTATATCTTTTGCATAAGAAGACTAACATCTGCTCTTTTCTCCTGCAATTTACATAGTTGCATGGCAACTGAGACATGACTGTCCCTCAGTGACTATGTTGGTAAACTATTCAAAAATGATCTCATGCCAAATATTGACTGAAACATTAGCCTTCTGTCACATATAATAGATATTGTTGAGAAAGAATGCCATCTTTTTTTATTTTGTATTTTCCTCTTAGTTTCACTGCTATGCAACTACACACACAGTTACAATGCATAACAGTGTCCTATAGAAAATTCTTCCTTTTAAGACACCCCTTCTTGTAGGAACAGCCAGACCACTAATCGAAATCTTTGACTAATGAAAAAATGTTAGTTCTGTTTTTTCAGAAATAATGCATTAACAAGTCCTTACTTATACTGCCATAGAAATTATTTTCCTATACAGCTGAGCACAGAGCACCGCAACTAGTTAATTGATCATGGTCAGTGCGTCAGCTGAATGGCACGTAGTCAAAACAGATTTCTGCTTTTTAAAACAGAAGCTAATCCCTATGTTCTGTTATGTTTTGGAGCCCAGCCAAGTCAGGAGTTGTAACATGGCTTACTCTGTTCTGCAGTGTGAATATTTACTGACTTACAGTACTTTTATGCCATTAAGACCCATGTAGGCAGTTTCAAGGTGAAGAATGGATGAATAATTAATCAAAACATTGGAAAAGTGGTACAGGAGGGGTTTTTTTCAGTAAAGGGGGATAACAGTAACATCTCAGATTACCGAGGGAATCTGCGCAAATCAACTTATTGTCAAAAGAGGTGAATAATAAAGTGACAAATTTTGTTATTGATGCTAAGCTACTAAATGTAAATCAGGATCAAGAGAAGAATTTCAAATTTTTTTCTAGTAATTAGAGATTAAATTAATTTTAAATAAATATCGAATGCTGTCCATTGGATATGTTGCATATGAAAATGTGGTCTTTTCACTGACAGTTCAGATGAAAACTTAGAATATAATAGATAGATTTAAAATATTGGCTCACTGTTCAGAAGTTATCAAAAATAATAATTTTAAAGCCAGAAACTGTTGAGAAAGGAAAAGGAAACAGGGGGATTTATGACACACTATGAATCCATGGTTCAGTAGCATCCTGATTACAGTGTGCAGTTATGGGTACTGATCCCCTACCTCTGAAAAAGGATTCAAAGGAATTTTTGAAGATGTATAGAGAAAGGATTACAAGAGTGACTTGAAATGGCTTCTGTGCACTGAACAGTGGAAATGGAAGAACAGATGACTAAAGGAGATATGAAAGAGGTCTTCATGGTCATGAGGGGCTGTGAAAAAAGTAGAAATCCATTTTTCACTGTCAGTTCCAAAAAAAAGAATTAGGTGATATCAGATGAAACTAATGGATGGCAGTTACAAACAAAAGTCTTCACAAGATGGGTAAGTAATCTGGAAAACAACCAAAGGGGACTGAAGGCAATAAATTCTTGTAAGTGTTGCAAAAGCAGTTTGATTTTTTCCTCCAAGGATTTGTTCACTGAGGACTACTGAGCACAAGGATACATACTCTGGTATGTATCATACATGTTTGCTCTGTTCCTATAATCTTGCCTTGGCAAATGCGTTTGGAACACTTACTGTGGTGAGCAAAACAGAATCAATTTGGGGAAAATTATTTTATCATCAATTAGAAATTGAGTTGGGTGGTAAGAAGAAAAGACAAAGCTCTCCCCTTCTTCCCAAGCTTGATTTTACCCCTTTACTCCTGACTCTTCTGCCTTCTTTCCCAGAGCAGAGCAGGGTGATGAGGAACGTGAGGCTGTCGTCAATCTGTAAGAGCTCCTCTCTGCCGTTCCTTCCTCCTCACAGTTTTCTCTGCTCCAGCAGGGGACCTTCTCACAGGCTGCAATTCTTCATTAACCTCTTCAGGCTGGGCTACAGTCCTTCAGTAAAAGACTGGTCCAGCTTGAGTCCCCATGGGCTGCAGTTCTTTCAATTTTAAAAATGTTTCAAGTGTATGTTTCAAGTGTTAAACTGGAAAGAACTATGCTTTCTTCTCCAACAGGTGGCATTCTCTGTTTTGTAAGGCCAACTCCTTAGTCAGCCAACCTAGATAGTAAGGCTACTCTAAATTATTCATAAAGTACTTCAACCAGGATCTAGAACACAAGTCAGAAAAATTCTGAAAGTTTTTCTTACGAAACCGGAAAAAAACCCTCATTGTTTCTGGTTTTGTAAGAAAAACCAGAAGTAAACTTTCTTCCATGTTAATGAAAATCTTTCTCTTGTTTCTGTACATAGAAATGGCTATAAACTCAATTAAAAAGACTGAAAATTATATAAAACTCAATGATAATATTGAAATAGCATTAGTAGATATTTTTCAGTTTGAGGATGGAGTGCCTTAAATGTCTTCTTTTAGGTTGTGGCTTTTGCAGAACCACAGGGATAAAAACAGAAATACTTTCTAATCTTTGGCAAGATTAGGAGAAATAAAGAAATGCCTGTATGAGCAGACAACCTACCAATATTAATTATGCAGCATTTAAAAAAAGTTTGACTTAATTCGCAGTACAAATGCAAAACTGAAAGGCCCATAGAGATTTTGAGTTGCTTGCAGTAGCATTCCCAAGCTACATTCTCACTAATAGTCTGGGAATAGAATGGAGGGGGTGGGAAACAAAAACGTGCTTACTGAAAAGTGCATCTTTCCACAGACATGAAGGTTTCAACAGGCTGGCAGGCCGACTGTAGTCCCAAGCACCACAGAATTCCATTTCAAAGCTATTAAGAGAGAGTTATCTTTTCTTCTGCATTGATCTTTGCATCTGCACACAATCACATTCACAAACAGTGCCCTGGGCTTCCTCTTAACCTTCTCAGCTCCTATCTACCACACATGAAATGTTTGGAGAAGAGGGAAAGGGGAAACAGCTGACACAGTATAATGTTTCCCCCTTTGTAACCCCACCAGAGGCTTCCATAGCCATGGACCATACCAGTGTTGAGCACATCATCCGTAGCTGATCCTGTACTTTTAGTAAGATCAACTTAGATATGAGGTGCACGTTTTGATGCTGAAGAACCCTCTACCATCTTTTAAGTACATGTGGATTAATGTCATCCGTTGCTCATTCAGGATTTGTCTGAACACACACACACTTTTCCATCAGCTGGAGGAGGAATCCTTTGGCTGGATTTTGACCTGAAATCTGAGCCAAATCTCTTTGTTCACTTATCTGAAGTTGATTAATTTCATTATTGATTGCTGCAGTTTGTTTACCACAGCTACAATGTCACAGGTTAATTCTACTTGCTGTGGTCTTGACACCGTATCTCCTAAATTATTGACTTTTGTGAATGCTACTCTTTCATTTTGTTTATTTACAGTAATAAATCTTCAACTTTGTTTAAAATGCTGCATTGTTACACAGCACTACTTAAGTGATTTAAATGTCACTCCAAGGGAAAAAAGCTTACCACTGCAACAAATCTTTCCCCCAAAATAATGTTACTTTCCAATATGCTTAGTACTCCATTTGCTTCAAAGGTTATAGTCTGCTTTACGAAAAAAACAATTTTCTTGATTCTTACAAGACTGTTGTAATAGAAAAGCCTAGTTAAGTTCTTCAAAGTTCTACCAAAAACCTCCAACCTGATCAATACTCTGCTTTGTCTGAGTGTGCTGGTTTGAAAACAAAACCAGTGAGAAACTCCAAGTCAGACGTACAATTTAATAGGAAAAAAAAACTAAAATAAATGCAATAGTACAAAAAAACCACTGACAGAGGCAGGATACAACCTGACACCCTGTCAGTCAGGGTGTTGGTAGTAGTCCAATAAAATGGTGGCTGCAGTCCTCCAGAGTTCTGCTGAAGATGGTCCTGTTGAAGCAGTGCTCCTGTAGAAAAGGTCTGGTCTTCTCCTGAAGGTCCAGTGGTAGCTCTAGTCCTCTGGGAATCCAGTAGGTAAGGGCTGGTTCTGGTGTTCGGAATCTTAGCTTATATCCAGGATGGGATGCTTGGTCCCTCCCTCTGGGCAGAGCATCTCACAATGGGAGGATGTAATTTTATCAGCCATGTGGTGAGACTAGATGGCCCATTAATGGGAGATATCCTCCCTAGAGGGAGGATGGGGCATGGGAGAGATAAGGAACGCTGCCCCACCCGGTTCCGACAGCTGGCCTATTAACAGAAGATAGTCCAGAGAGAGGACGCAGGGGACACAGCCCCACCTAGTTTTAACAGCTCCTGAAGATGGTAATAGAATACACTGCAACCCAGGACACTGAGTATTTCTTGAAATTCATGAGGATCCCATGGCTGGAATCTTTCTTCTCTCTATGTGTCTTGTCAAAAAGCTTGTTCTGCTCAAGACTCATGTTATGGGGGCAGGGAAACATACCACTTGGACCTGATGCCACTGAGCTGAGACAATCCTGCACTAAAGAAGGTGGATTCTGAACTTCTGAAAATTACTATTTTTATTTCTATTAAAATGGCAATGAGTCAGTATTTAATCACCCAGTGCTGGATGTAAAGATTATAGAACTTTGTTAGGCCACAAAACTAACTATTCCTTATTTTTAAATTGTTTTTGAAGCAAAAAATGTTGACAGCAAAGGGAAATGAAGCCTCTTATTGTGCTTGTAGATAATAGAATGATGCATATATGTCCTGAATATCATTGCTTTTGAATGCCATTCTGATTTCTTTACATTCAGAAAAGTCATGTCTTTACACATAGCTTAAGAAGAAAATTATGTAAAGACTTCCCAGGATTTACGTCATCATATCAGTTCGAGTCAACACAATGAGCAGTTAAACATCATCTTTGACAGGTCCACAATGTATATGTACAAATGTCGACTTTCAGAAAGAATCATTGTAATGCAGAATTTCATTACACACAGTAAAAAGCTGCAAAGTTGCAAAAATTTATATCTAAGTATTTTACCTAACATTGATTTCACAAATTGGCAGGAAAGGTCTCTGCAGGAGGCATATTTAAAGTCACATTGTAAAACAATTTACACCAAACTATGACTTTTAAAAGTTTAAGAGATTACATAGGACTCTATTTTTTAAATGAGATGTTTATGTACTAATAAAAGATTTCACATGCAGTTGAATCAGAAACATAGATTTCATCTTCAGATTTGTCTTCTTGGCCTAAAAGAGTCAAGGGTCAGACAAAATAAAAGATTGCAGAAAGTATACAGTATAATAATTTAAGAATAATGAGCCAGACATGCTTCTCATGGCAGCAGACTTCTCCAGCAGCAGGCCCAAGGGCCCAGAGCTGGGCTGGATCACAGATGGTCTGGAGCACAGGCGGTCAAACCAAGGATCCTCAGCAATGTCCTAGGAGACCTGGCCAGGGAGGAGCAAATATATGTTGAATAAAGAGTTTCTAGCACAGTCTCTTCATTCTGAGACCAGCACTTTTCTGTTACTGAGCAGCTTTTTCCCCAGTTTTCCTACTGGAAAAGCTGGACATGAAAGCAATCATTTTCAAAAAGCATGGAAGTTTTGAAGATGTACTGGAAAAAATAAGGGCAATGATTCATCCTATGCAGTTGTGGCACCAGTTTATTAAGGATTCATATAATTGTTGAAAAATCTGATCACACTTAGAAGGGGATTGAGAAGAAATGAGTTAATGCTGGCTGTAAAGAGAATGACCAGTATAGGAGGAAAAAAAGGAAAACCTATACCACTGTGCAGGTCATGTGAGACAAATAATTAAAGACACTGATTTTCTTTGAGAAGTATTCTGAAAGAAATTAAGTCATATCTATCATGCGTTCTGGTTTAGAGCAGAAAGTTATTGAAGTCATGTAGCAGTTGAACCAGCACTATTCAGGGCATTGGCAGACCAGATAAAGTAGGACGAAAGTTTTCTTCAAGCTGCTATTTTACCTGCCTCATTAAAAAGTAATACAGATTGTCTCAGATGAATAATCTCCATAAATGTTTACTGTATTTGTGTACTCAAATGGGAGAGTACCTTCACTCATTTTCTAAGAATATACATTTTGTACTTTCCAATTTTCTCTCTAGAAAAGTCATCCTTTAACTACACCAAAGTTATAAACTTAAATTCTACCATGTTAATCCAACACTGGGGTGACTTTTTTAGATATACCAACATATAAGTATACAATAGTTTAAAAAATATAAAATAAATGCTGTTCTAAAATCTTGGATACTTTTATGAGTCTATTTCTCAAAAAATTTTATTTAAGAAAAGATCATGTCACCTGCCCTCCAGACCTCTCATTTCCTTCAGTTTAAGTAGAGGCTTCAAATTGTTTTCCTTTTCTTAAAGCTTGAAACTTGCTATGAACTCTTATCTTCTCCAATGCCTTGAAATCCATTTAACAGTGGATCTGACCCTCTTGGCAGATTTCAGAAAGCAATTTTAGGTATTGGAATGAGAAAGTGAATAGTGTGGAGTGGGGAACATTGTACCCATAACACCCAAGGTCTTCTTCAGGTATACAAATCTCTGTATATTATTCTTTCCTAGACAAAATATTAGAAGAATAGAATAAAAACAAATGCATCCTAAAGTTCATAGATGGCTTTTTTAATAATTTGAGACATGGCAGGATAACATCTGAAAGAAAGGAGTTTAGTATCCACAACATCCAGTTTTAACATCTCATTTAAATAGCTGGTGTTTCCAGGGTGGTTTTCCAGGCTCTTGAGGGCACTACATCCTGGCCCTGTGTGTCCTGGACCCAGGGCATCACTACACCCTGTCCATGATCCAGGTCCCATCTCACCTCAGCCCTTGGAATATAGGCACTGTCCGAGATACCTGTCAGAGCACTGAGGTGGCTCCCTGGGGCTCTCCTGGGGGGATGATGGCAGGGCCTGGCAGCCAGGACCTGTCCCATGCCCAGCCAGGAGTGGCCCCAGCCCTGGCAGAGGAAAGCAAAAGCCTCTGTACTGCCCTGATGACTCAGAGATCAGGACTGTCTGTCTTTAATTCTTTGGCACATGTTAGTGTTATTTTAACTGGACTACTGGAAATTCTGTCTTTATTTTCAATAGACTGTTAATACACTAATTTGCTCACCATAAATTGCTGGCTCCCCATGTAGGGTTCCAGTTTTGTCCTCAACAGGGTTCTGAATTCATTAAACGCAATTGATTTTCTTTGATGCTCTAATTTTAAATTTAATGTAAATACGCTACTTTATCTGAACATAACTGAATGCAAAGACTGAGATCCAGTCAGCCGAACATTACCTAAATGGCATTCAACTTTAGACACCTCACATGGTCACCTTAAAGCACGTGTTTAAATGCATATATTGTTAAAATTTCTGGGTTTGTTTGGGATTAAAACAAAATAAAAATTTTAAGCCATCTATATGGCTTTAAGAAGTCTTCTGAATGCAATAAAATTAGCGTTCACTAGAACTATATTTCCTGAAAAATACTTGAGATATCAGTCAGGTAAGGTACTGAAAAACTGATTTTTTTTCCACAATCCATGATTCGTAATTCAGTGCAAGACTTTTACTGCAATTCCTGTCTGTTCAAGCTAACGTATAAAAACATAAATATTGCAGAAGTAAACAATTAAAATCTTTAGCATCTTCCTCCTCCACTTGACAATTTATTTTTATAAGAAAGAAGCCTGCAACATTTGGTCAGCCCTAGAGTGACATCTACAGCTCAGAGATATGTGAAAGAGAAGCAAAATTTACATCCACTCATCCAGCTTTAACGAGGAAACAAGGGTGTACTAATGATGGCTGATCTATGAATTTAAGATATGAAAAAGGAATACATTTTACTACAAAGCATCCTGATAGCCAGATGGCAACAGAAATACCTCAGCCCACCTGTCAATTCAACTCTTTTACCAGTAGGTTCCCAACTCTACTATTTCCTAACAATTCTAGGAAGTTTTAATCTTGGTATAGGGAGAGAATATCAATCAAGTTTAGCTGTGAAATTATCAGATCTGGAGAATAGAGTCATCTGATGAGAAATATTTTTGGACAGAAAAAATAATAGAAAGGATAGCTTGAACAGGAATGTAAATTTTCAGTGCAATTATTGTAAGACGACAAAACTTTATATCATCCTTTTAGATAAAATTTCATCACATGGTGATTGTGATGTATTGTACAATACTTGCTTTAATGATAATTAGCAGAAGCAAGAATTTTAATGCCAGAAAACAGAGTCTGATTTTTTTTTGTTCTAAATGTATTATACTACTTAAAGGCTATTTTATGGGATAGATGTGTTTTCAACTCATCAAAATAAGTGAACACCAAGAAATTTAAAAAAAATTAGTAGGCATTTCTGGAAGAGGAAATCATTTAATATTGGCTTTAATACAGAGAGTAAACAAAATAATTCCATCCTGTTGATCAGGTCAATATTGTCATTGGCTAATTTGACCTGATGGTGTTTCTGGAACTATATATATGACATTTTAACCCTGAAGATTTCATCAATAGAATAAAATATAGACATATGAAATTAATTAGTATGCTGAAAGTCAGAAGAGCTGTAAAGTTCCTTAGAATGGTCATTAGAAGATAAGAAGTGCTAGTTGTATGACAATTCATTATTTCTATAGGCACAATAATCAATGATAATTAATTTGGAAATCTGAGTCTATTATAGGTCAACTAACTTTGAAATATGATTCCCAAATTATATTTTTTGCTAATGTCGAGTTCTGAACAGTTGGTGCAGTACTTTACTTACAGAAGATTGATAATTTCTTTGCATGTTATTAAAACAGCTGTAGAAAAAATTACCAGGGCCTATCAAAAGACTTCCATAAGAAAAAAAATTCCGTAAATTTTCCCTTTGGAAGTTCATTTGGCTTGCTTTTCATGTTTTCAATTTTGTTAGTCTTTCAGTATCTAGAAAAATAAAATTCTGACTTTTATGTACCAATGATATTGTCTATGTACAATGATTTGCAGAAGGATATGGGAAGGAAAAATTAATTTTAAAGGTGCCAGAAAAGATAGGAGGAAGAACATGGGAAGTACCACAATAAATAAAACATTTGCAATAGACTTACTGTCCTTGTCAGAGAAGAACAGATGGTTTTAAAAGATTTAAATATTGTGGACATGACAGGTTTATTCTTACTGAACACAAGCCAGAGATAAAGCCAGTGTGAGTGAAGGTGAGATGAAAAAACTAATTCATGATAACTACTTTGTGTCATTTTAACAACTTGGCCTTAAATGTATGTGCATGTGTCTTATAATTCGGAATAGATATAGAACACATTCATTTAGATGCACTCTAGCTCAAATTGGGTAGGCTGCTACATCTATCATCTTTAAAACTGACCCAAAAAAATCTGTGTGGAAGACAATATTTCTATTTTTTCAATGGCGATGGAGGCAATGGATACAAATTGAAATGCAGAAAATTCTGTTTAAATCTAAGAGAAATAGTTTTAACTGTGAGGGTGATGAAACCAATGCCCAGTGAGGTTGTGGGGTCTCTGCTCTTGGAGATACTCAGAACCCAACCAGACACAGTCCTGCACAACTTGCTCTAGTTGATCCTGCTCCCATCAAAGGTCCCTTCCAACATGACTCTACGATTCTGTGATATAAAGCACTTCTATTGGACAGGGTAACATTTTTTTGTCAGATGAACGGCACATTTCCAGAAATTGTTATCTATATTTATTTACTTCTCAGGTTTAGGAAAGGTACATGAAAAATAGTCCATCCAATAACCAAGCCAAGTATACATGTCTTCCAGCAACTGCATTTTTAAAGGATGCTAATTTAGATGTTTTTCTGGATACATAGATGTATGAAATTACTTTTCAGACTGTTATTTTTAATCCGGTTGGTGTTCATGCTCCCAGAAGAGTGGTGTGAACATGTAACTGATTTATTTTAATAGGATCTGTTTGGCACAGATAAAAAAAGATATTTTTGATGTATTGCTCAGTACTATTCCTGCAAAACACAAAGTCTCTAGGGTAAATGAGAGGTACTCCAGAGAAGCTGAAATCCACTTTACATAGCTAAATGTTTGGAAATTGTATCTTCCTATAAAAAGCACATACAGTCATGCATTTCTGATAGCCCAAGATGTTTCCTATGTCTCTGTAGAGGAAACTGAATTAAATAGATACTACTGAATTTAACATGAAAACATATGGGACTAAGGCAGCTCTACACTTCGGTGTGGAAATTAGCTACTTTAAAAAAGCTACAGAGAAAACACGCAGAAAAGCATGTAATGAAAGGTGTGTGGAGAAAATGAATGCTTTTATCTTCTTTGGATTTTTCTAGTTGATTTCGTTGTGGGTTTTTTGATTAATTTTTAGCTTAACATTTTTTTTAAAAAATTGCAAACATGAGTTGTCTTGAAAGCTATGAAAACAAACTCATGACAAACAAGAATATCTTTCAGATCGAATAAAACTACAAAACCATGTAGTTAACTGTTTATTTGATTTATAAACATATTTTACTTAGAGAAAATTTTTCTCTAGCTGTAGTGAGGTAACCATATGAAATCTCAGATTATGCTGTGTTATAAGCAAGTAATGTCAGTTTTTCAGCAATTATAACTAGTCTGTTAATTTTTAATCTGACAATTCATTCCCACAAATATCACTTGCCTTGAAGAACTAATGTCGATTAAGACTGTAATTATGTATTTCATTAACAATAATAATTTATATGCCAGTGACATTGATAAGCATATATTGCCTGCCCTTGTATAACATATACTTTTCAAGCCTCAGAAAAAAGTAGAGTTGGTTCGTTTGTTTGTTTGTTTCTGGTAAAATATATTACCTTACTCTTTTTAAGTCATAGTGAAAGACTGAAATATATAGCAGGCTGTATAGATGCTTTTTGAATCAGACCTATCAAACGCTAAGCAGCAACAAAGTCTTTGGGCAAAAAAAAGATACACAGTCATACTAAAGATTATAGTTCTCTTCATAAATAAGATGGACAGCAAACTGGTGATTATAACTTTTCAGGAAGTTCTCCCATGTTGCTTTGGCTCTGTAAAAGGAAAACAAGAAGAAAAGTGTAAACAGCAACCAAAATTAATATAGTTCATGTTCCTACAAGATTCTGGATCAAGTATATGAGCTTTACACCAATTTTGACTGTCTTGTGTACTAAAAAGCAAAAGTTAAAAAATCTTTTACTATACCCTTTCTGGTCAGCTTGTTAACTTTCTACTATGAAATGAATTATTCAACAGGAGGAAAGGAGTAGAAATTCATTATATAGATTTTAATGAAACTTTTGACACCATCTCCAGTTGCTATTGGAAGGTCCTCATAGCCTGTGCCCACCATTTTCAAGGCACCTTGATTTCAGGCAGGTGTCCCACACTAGTTCCATTACTCACCACTCTCACCGTACTGTTCATCAGATTCAAGCCATCAGTATGGACAAAGAGAATTCTAACACTTGTCAGACCATGGCAGGAGGATTAAGCCCAGTTTAATACTCACCACACAACCAAGGGTATTAGCAAGCTGCAGCAAATGCCCAAGAGGCCCAGGTGAGCAGGCTGACAGAACATAGACTACGTGAGGAAAGGCTGCACAATTGACTTGAGTCACTCTGGAGAAGAAAGGTCAACGAGGCTGCATCCTGCTCTGTTCAGTTGTCTTTAAACATCCTCAAGAGGACATAGCCAGGCTCTTCCCACAGCTTCACACTAAAGTCACAAGAAACCAGAAAAGATGCTCAGGTGACATCTGCAAACTGACACAAAGGAACAGCTGGGCCTCCCAGTGACCTCATGACGAAAGACAGGGAAAAACCCAAGGGCCACAAAGGTTTCTTTTTCCTCAGCTGTTGCTGGAAAGATCTCCTCTTGGACTGCCCAGGTGCATGCATCTGGTAGCAGAGTGAGAGTGAGCAAAGAAGCCTAAAATCTTTCCTCTCTTGAAAGGAGATTCAACTCAGAGTTCACTAGATGCTGTTGTAGAAGGGCACTACCCATACTGGTAAGATTAAAAATTTTACATCTCTTCTAATGAGATATTAACTAGAATTAAGCCCTGGAAGTATTAATTTTCAAAGACATGACACAGTAAAACATGTCAGCTGTATACATATAATTTGTAAGATTGTAGTGAATGTCATCTAGTAAATCAGTAGTTTCTTCTGCTGTCCTGAAAAGGAAAAATCTAAGCATATTTCTGGGTATAATTAAGAGAGTTTCGCCCCATTTTTCATAAAATTACATGAGATTTTGATGTCATTTGTACTAAGAAGGCAGATCTCTCAAGCACAGTACAGATGAAATACTGTAGACAGAAGTTTCACTTTAAATGAAAGTTGCATTCCAATACCACATTATATGCACCTAAATCCAGTACCACAAAGCAGTAAACAATTTAAGTCAGCCACCTTAGATAGCCAAAGCAGTCCATTCCAAACAAATTTCAGCATTTATGAAGACAATCAGCTGAGTATTTTCCCTGCTTCTTATTTGCATCAAACAGTATTGTTGCCAGAAAAAAAGAAGCAGCATCCAGTTACCTCATGTGTGTCAAACAGAGTGACTAGCACAGTTTTGTTGATTTGTTCATCTCCTTTAACAGGACACATCTTCAACAGCACTGATTCATACAAAGCATTTGTGTTGTGCTTTTGAATATTATTCTGCATCTGTTATGCCAGCCATACAAAAAGTCAAATAAGTCTTTGTTTGATTCAAAACAACTTCTATTGGAAGATATATAAGCTTTGTCTGCACAAAGACTTACACTGTTAGAAACAAACAGAAGCAGAAGTGAATGCTATTTCTATCTTCATGCAAAATCCGTGCCTTCAGCCAGTCATTGTACACAAAGGCCACAAGATGGTAGTCTTGTCTTGGAAAGTCATGTGCTGACTCGTTTTTCTGTGTAAGGAGTTGATTGTCTCTTTTGTGACATCAGGGCTTTTCAGTCGCTATCCTATTTCTCTGAAATGATTTCTCATGTACAAGTAAAATTAAAGCAAACAGGATTTAAATCTCAGCTGAGTTTTCAGCATGAAAGCACAATATCTTTTTAGGAAAATTAAGGAAGTTCCTACATGAGTAGTAATTTTGGGAAATTCAGAAAATTAGCTAACCAATAACACTTGTATTTCAGTGGAGTAAAGCTCTTTATTTACAGGAAATTAATTTTGTAATTTGAGCCTAGGACTGATTGTTTCTTGTGGTAAAAAAAAAAAAACTATGCTGGATTATCTGTAAAAATCAACTACTTCAGCTTCCATAGTACTAAAAATATACTGAGCATCAGCAATTTTAAATATCTAGAAGAGATTTACAGAGATTTGACACAATCAAGCATTTAATTAGGGGATTCTAATACAAATTTTCCAGATCCATTACTTATTCCAGCAGTTATTAGTTCTAACTATAGTGTAGCTAATTTCTTCTTCACATGTTTCAACCACTCGGTGATTCAGTTTTATACAAGGAAAGGTGGGGTTTAAAATATATTGTTTGAAATAAGTATACAAAGTCCATTTTTACATCTGTATCCAAAACTAGCCCCCTAAAGGTACATGTGCTTTGACGGGGGAAACAGACAAGTAAACATTCATGAGAGCTAGATTTCTGTTCTGGCTTCTAATTCCTCAAAGCTGATGTAGCTTTTTGAGCTGTAAGAAAAGTTTAGTTTCTTTACCAAAAGTAGTAGTACACTCCATGTTGAGTAGTTATTTCAAGCATATGGAGAAAGAAGGAATGGAGTTTTCTCCCAGAAATCCTGTGATACACTAGTTCATTGAAATGCAAATAGATGAATCATCAGGTGCACAGCTTTTCTTGACAAACCTTGTTTTGCAACTAATGAGGACTTCAGCAACACTTCTGTACATATTTTGCCCTCATGTCCTTCTATCATATCCTACTTTTGGTCCTACCACTGGTGGCCTTGCTTCAAAAACAACATATTTCAATTTCGTTAAGTCAAAATTTTTCATATATTCTGATTTTCATAATAATCATCACAATGGCTATTGTCAGATCTTTTTTTTAAACAGCAAACTTCAGGCATTTATAAAAGTTTTTAAACACTTTCAAGTAATGCTGACAAAAGCATGGTTTAGGATTCAGATGAAAAATAGGAGAACTGCTGGTGGTCTACAGTTAATCAATGACATCAGAAGTGTTAGCTACACTGTCGCAATGAGGTGATATGGCTAGAAAGGATTTACAATTCTGTGGTGTCCAAGAGCTAGCACTCTGCCACTTCTGGCAAACAAAAGACTCTTTTCTCAGTTCTGCTAGCTGGGAATGACCCAAAGGCTCAGAAAGCTAGCACAACTTTGGGGAATTAGGAGATTTAAGTAGCTAGCTACGGGATACAGCAATGGAAGTTATTCTTATATCAGTTTGGTAAATTTAAAACAAATGTTTTGGGTTTCCTGGTATGTTTGTAGTTTGGTTCTCCACCTGCCCACCCCAGCAGTGTTGCAGAAAAAGTATTTTTCAGCAAATAACATATTCCAGAAATATATGACCAGGAATTCAGTCAGCAACCCTCCAGAGTTAAGTTACCATAAATATTTTGGAATCTATAAACAAAAGCAAGCAGTTATGGAATAATTTTACACAAATATAAGGCTATGGATAATTTCTTCAGGAAAAGATATTTTATGTATGAATAATTATCATATTCTCCCTGGGAAATTAGACTTCACATGTCTTTTCTAAGAAAAAATAGCAAATGCCATAACTAGCAAAAATAGTCTGCTGGACAATAAGCAAAATTGTTCAACGCTGCCAGCAGGACCAGCTTTTGGGCTGGACACTTATATTTCCACCAGAATTTGAAAAGCATTTGAAGCCCACCTGCATCTTGTAGTTTAGTTTCCTTGGAGAGAAATTCAATTACTTATACACCCCAAGGTTACAGGTATTCATAAGCATCTCCACTAAGTGAAAAATTTTAAAGTTTTTATGAAAAGCTTCAAAAGCAGCAAATTAAATCTGTAGAGAAGTTATAGCTTTTTTTAATTAAAAAAAATTATGAAGAATTATGAAGAGGATTTTTTAAATTAATTACTTAATCAAGGCTTTGTTGTTTTACACCACAGCATAAATATGTTATATAGAAAACTTCATACACACACACACACACACACATACTGTCTAAACTTATTCAGAGTACAAATCCTCTAGTTACTCACAGATAACCAGTTTAATTAAGGAAAAAATTCTTAAGATGATAGGACCTTGAACCATCTGCATTACAGATCGGCATCCCAATTTAGAAAAAAAAGCAAAATAATTACCTTAGTTGAATGACCTTTTTTTGCAGCATGTTGTCCCTTTAAGTTACTGATCATTGGCAGAAAAATAATTTTGGGGGGAAGAAATTTTTTTTCTTTCTAGGCTTCTGTTTAAACAAAGTTTTCTTTTAAAAAACCTTAATACCTTGCTAAAAAAGCTAAAAATCATTCGAGAATTCAGTCCTATAACAATATGCACCTTCAATCTGTTCAATATTGCTTCCTCAGAACAAATGTGAAGCTAATGGTTGTTACTCATTGATTCAAAATGTGAAGCCGACCCTGTAGTTCTGTTCTCTAAAACAGCCACATTCTTGTTGCTGACTAGTTCATCCTTCCCTCCTCTGCCGCTATGTCTTTCCTTTTACATATTAGACGGCTTTTGCCTTAATGGACAGACTTTTCAGAGTGCTGTCTGGTTGTATCTGACTGACAGAAAAGTAGACCTAATCTTTCTCCAGAAGTTCTGGATTAAATATCTATACACATATTAGAAAGAGGAAGAGGCACATCAGTACATTAAAAAACAGAGCTGTTCTGTCTGTTTCATAGGTTTGTGAGAAGACAGCTAAACTAGCCCACTTTATATTATGAGTCAAAATATTTTGGTACACTAAAACTATTCCTCATTAATTTATTAAAGCAAAATTAAAAAGCATATATTCCAAAGCATGTTCTCCATCAGCTTCAAGTAGAACAGAGTGAATGCCTCTGTTATTGCCAGCTCAGAGAGCTGAGAGTTTGATCTTAGCTGAGATTCCCACTCTTTTGGTGTACTTCGATAGCATCAGGAAAATCTTTCCTACTAGAACAAGCCTCTCTTGCATGAGTCTCTTGGCCCTTGCAGTTTATTCACATAGCCACTGGATGACACTGCTAACAATGACTATTTTTTAATAGGTAAACATTGAAATGCTCTCTATTTGTTGACCAGCTTTTGACTTTTTTATCAGTGATCACAAAATGATGCTTTTAGACTCTGACAAATAAGGAGAGGGGTCACCTTGGACATCAGGTAAAGACTTTGGCACCTTTTCCCACAGGATTCTGCATTTCTTACTGTTGACTGGGTGAAAAACTGGCTGGATGGCTGAGCGCAGAGAGTGGTGGGAAATGGAGTTACATCCAATTGGTGGCCAGACACAAGTGGTATTCCCCAGGGCTCAGTGCTGGGGCCAGCCCTGTTAAGTATCTTTGTTGATGATTTCAACAAGTGGACAAAATGCACCTTCAGTCAGTTTGCAGATGACACCAAGAAGGACTGGAATGTTGATCTGCTGGAGTGTAGGAAGCCTCTGGATAGGCTGGATTGATGGGCTAAGGCCAATTGTATGAGGTTCAACAAGGCGAAGTGCTGGTCCTGCACTTGGGTCACAACAAACCCAGGCAGCACTTACACACTTGGGAAAAAGTGTCTGGAAAGTGGCCCAGTGGAAAAGAACCTGGAGTTTAGAGCACAAGTCTTATGAGGAGCAGATGAGGCAGTTGGGGTTGTTTAGCCTGAAGAAAAGAAGGCTGAGGGGAGACTTTATTTCTCTGTACAACTACCGAAAGGAGGCTGTAGCCAGGTGGATGTTGATCCTTCCTTCCAGATGTCAAACAATAAGACAGAGGAAACAGACTCAAGTTGCACCAGGGGAAGTTTATATTGAATATTAGGAAAAACATTTCACTGGAAGGGTTGTCAAGCACTGGAAGAGGCTGCCCAGGGAAGTGGTGGAGTCACCATCCCTGGAGGTATTTAAAAGTCGTGTAAATGTGGAACTTACGGACATTGTTCAGTGGTGGCAGTGGTGAATTGGTGTTTGGATTCTTAAAGATGTTTTCAATATAAATGTTTATGTGAATCTATTATTTTTTTACTTACTTTCTTGCATCTTTTCCAAACCCAGTGCTTTGCCATCTTTATTTTCTTTGTCTTCTAGACTCCCCATTTGATTCTATTTGGCAAAGAAATGTCAGTTGCATGTCCATTATCTCTGAATACCAGTCTTCAGTCTAAGAATTGTTATGATTAGGGACCATGGCTCACGTATGAAGAAATTATGCAAAAATCTTCACTGGTACATACACCTTTCCGTTTATTAAATTTTTAAAACACACTATTGTCTCCGCTTTTTTTACTGAGATGCTTCAGAAATTCAGTGAATTTTGGCAACTAAATATGTCTCAGTCATCAAGATACTTCCCTATATAGAATTGAATAAGGTTCACCCATATTTTCATATCAGAGGACAATGATTTCTAGAATTACATTGTTTTATCATAGCATAAATGTCTTCTCTAGTGCAAGACTGAATACTGAATAAATATTGCTAGCTAACTTCTGATCAAATGATCAACATTCAACTAACAAAACTAACCACAATTGCTTGTGGAATAACCAACATGTAGCAATTTCCTCAAAATTACAGTGCAAATCATATGAAGTTGTGGTCTTGTTAGTAAATGCTACTGCAATTTTGGTCCCTTCCGGGGAGTAGTCTTCAACCATGGCATCACTTATACCATAATGAATTCTGAAAAAATCAGGAAAAAACCCTCAGTATCTCAGATGTACAATTATGTCAACAGAGCCCACAAAATAAATTTTCCACTTACATTCATCATGGAAAACTTTCTTCAGAATATAAAAATTTCTAAAATTAATATGTAATATCTAATTGCTTTTAAGCTAAAGATTTAATGATGAATATGGATAAAAGACACAAATACCCTCACTAACAAGAATCTAGGTTCAGTCAGAGAAAAAACCTTAATTTACATTCCTACATTTCAAGAGGAAATTATCACAGGAAAGAGAAACCAGTGGGCTTGAGTAGTACTGGTTAGGCAAGTTATGTAACTATTTTGTCTAGTTGTGAATTGTAGTCCTGTAGCAACTAAAGAACAGCAGAAAAAATATTTCGTACATTCTACTGCACCTGTATATGGAATTAGATTGTTTACCACGTCCCTTTTGCAAGTTTCGTATTTAGTACTACCATTTAAAATTACAGAAGGAATTATTTGCTATTGATTTATTATTTTGCATCCCTTGAAAAGTTTAGTACAAATTTTATATAGCTTTTTTTTACAGCTTGAAAGCCAGTACTAAAAAGTAATAAAAATGTTTTCTCAGTTTTAAAGAGGTATAATCAATAAACCCATTATGCAAAGATGATTTCTTTCTCTATCCAACATCTTTAGGGAATTCAAGGAAAACATCAAACTTTCATTTTTTGCTTATTTTTTTCCCCTTGAAAAAAGAAAGTCCTCTTTCTTTCTTTTTTTTTTTTTTTTTTTGTTTTTTTTTTCCCCTTAAAAAAAAAATTTTTTTTTTTTTTTTTTTTTCAGTCTGTTATACAGATGTGAATGCTTGATTGCTCTTTGCCCATATAGACCAAGTTCGCCACAACAGACTAGCAGAGCAGCACCTAGAGTCTGTGTGCTGGGGGTCAAATCATAACAGATGTGCAGGAAATAAGAGCTATTAATAAAAAACATATTTATTCAAGCTTTTATTCATGTTTCACTCTTTAAAAAATTTCTTTGGTCATGTCACCCTCAGTTAGCTTTTCTGTAAAGAGCATTTTGTAAAGAGGGCATCAGTTTTGTGAGTGTGCAGACCTTACCTGGAAACAGATCACAAGGCAAGCCAAACTCTGTTCTTCAAGAAGTCTCACCGAGGCATTCTTAGGTCTCCAATTACCTTTCTCATAGCAACAGGCTGTGTCCCTTCAAAACAATGTTCAGATCATCTTATATTTGAGCCTTTAACTGATGACCTCATAAAACATTTGCTGGCTGAAAGTGTCTTTTATGGTTTGGGATTTTTTTTCTTCGCACATGGTAGAACAGCTAATTCACACATTTGGCTGTGTTTGACTCCCTCCTATATATGAGAACAAACTCTCAAAACGTGGCTAGAAGAAGTTAACAACATTTAAGAAACCAACAAAAGAGTTTTATAGAAGTAAGCCTGATTTTTTTGCTTTGGATTTAGTTGGCTTTACACAGTCTGTTGCACAGACTTTTAGTGATGATGCCACTGTTTTTTCTTAGCTATTTGTAAGTCATCCCATTTTCTAGCTGTATGACTAAATGCTAGATAGAACAGTTCTATTCTTAATAGCTTTAATGACTTTATAGAATATTGTGTTTCAAATTTAGTCACTTTCTTCCTACTAATTTAAATCACCTTTCCTAACTTCCATTTCTTCTCTTGACAGATTTTGTTTAATTTCTGTAAAACAGGAATGCATGCTCAGAAAAGGATACGCTTACACTATTATTTTTTGTCATTCTTTGGTTGTACTTTCCTAGGAGGATCTCTGTTAGGGCCTCACAACAGGAGTATTTCTTGCAAGACAAAAATATTACAAGAATTGTGACAAGCTCAACATGGCAAAGGGAGTATTTCTGTTTGATTTCATAAATTCTTTCCTTAACATTTTCTGATCTTCTTATGGTTGAATAACTCATATTTTGAAAGTTATGATCTCATATTACTTCCTGGTGAGAAAATGCCATACTCAGGTTATGAATTTCAAAAAATGATTATACAACTGGAAGGCATCTACACAGAGATATATCTCAAGGAGTTTGCTTTGGCTGCATTTTCTAGATAGGGACAGACTAATCTATTGTTAAATCTATCCTAATTTATCTTCGTAAACTGGGAGATGGCTCAGATTACTGCCAAACCTTCAGATCTTACTTGGTGGCAGAAGTTGCAGAGCTCCTAAAATTGTGGTTTCCAATAGCTGGGTAGTCCCTTGACATATGAAGATCAACAGGAGATTTTACTCACCCAATTCATCAGGACTTTTGGCTAGAATCATACCAACTTTACTAGTTTAGCTGTTAAAACAGCAATAATTTAAGTAGAAGCACATCAACCCCTCTCTTTCTTAGGATCCTGGACATTGCTCAGGTATTCTGAGACCTATTATAAACACTGATAGACTGAATTTCTCAACTTTTATGGATCTTGAATTTAACAGCTTGTCAAAATGGAGTGGTTTAAAACTAACCTCCTCCGTATTTTAAATAAAAAATATCCCATTATAATAAGTGTAAGTATTACCTATATTCTTCCCATAAATGGACAGTAATAGTATGTACTGCTTATCAAACCTGATTTCCTTTTGTGACAAGGTATCCCACCCAGATGATCAACAACAAGAAGTATCTTTAAAGTTTCATTCAGATTATGAGCCAGGATGGAATGAATGCCACGACAGCACCTTCTTGAGTGGAGTATGGTATAGTATAACACACCACGTTTAAAAAAACCAAACCAAACCAAACCAAACCAAACCAAATAAATAAATGGAAGTGAACAAACCACAGGTGAGTGTGGTCTTGTTAGGTAAGGCAAAGCACCACATCAAAGTGACTTGACCAGCTTCCAGAGCAGTGAAGTTTGGTTCATCCTTATGTAATCATAGATACACCCTTACCAATTTCCATTAAAAAAATTGCAAACTTTTCTGAAGAAAGAGTTTTAGTTTCTCCAGATTCTCCATTGCTTCTCCAGAAGCAATGTGTGGTTTTCAGCACACATTTCTGGTGTGCCAATAGCCAACTCAGGAATTTCAACATACACTGCTTTGAACGTTTGATTGAAATGGCTATATGAAATTCAGCTATGTGAAAAAGAGTGCATGTTGTGTCTCCAGCTCTTCTGCTTAAAGCAGGTGGAGACCTTTCTTAAAAGAAGGTTATTTGAAAGGACAATTTATTTAATGGAAGACAAAGGTTTGGTTAAAAAATGTGAAAATTTGCAGTTGAGGCTTGGTCTTTGTATTGAAACAGAAGTAAGGAAACTATGAACAGAGTCATAGATATAGCTATATAGAGATAGATAGATAGATAGATAGATAGATAGATAGATAAGTAGACAGACATAGATTTAATTCTTTAGAGATAATAATTCAACAAAAATACAGCAGATATCATAAGCCAATACTTTAAAAACCTGAGTAGGGAAACAGTGAACAAAATCACAGACAGGTGCCACGGTCTGAAAAGAAGAGAGATGTACCTACTGTCAGATGCTAAGAGACAACTGATAGATACCTCCTTTCAAAAACTAAACAGTCTTCTGCATGAAAGACTCTTCATATTTATATTTCTCATTGCCAGAAAGAAAGGCCTGGATGTCAACAATGGGGACGGTTTGTAATATTTTAGAAAAAGTGATGCCAATAAGAAATTTATATAAAATGTTAACAGGCGTGCAAAGGAAAAAAATCATGGAACTGAACTAAATCCAAAAAACATGGTGTGGTATTCACATGAAAAAAATGATGCAAATGTGTCTCTCAAAGTGTATAAGCCAGTTAAAAAAAGTATTTTTTAGATTTTAAAAATATAAACAAACCAGTTATGGTGTTATTCTTACACTGACAGTTTACATATTTCTTTATTAAACTGTAACAGTATCCCTGCAAGAAGCATAACTAAACATCCTGCTTTTGGTTTGGTTTGTTTTTTTTCCAAGAATCTAGTAAAATTCTAAAGCTTGAAGAACTTAATGGCATGAAATATGCATCACATGGGAAGCTCACAGAGTGTTTCCTATGTACATTCAATCTGAGTTTCATGAGCAAGGTAAGCCATGTATCTGAGAGGCATATCTTAACATGAGCTTATCTCATTCAAAATTTGGAGCTTGTTTAAATCATCTCAGATGTCTCGCTTTCCTCTGTGTGTCTCATAGGACAAGATTATGCAACACAATTTTCCTATTACAAAATATTTTAAATTAGACCTTTTGCTTGTGTGTGTAGCTTTTACTTTCCTTATTAATCTGTCTTTATCTCAAACCATGAGTTTTCTCACTCTTACTTCTCCAGTTCTCTCCTCCATCCCACCTGGAAGAGTGAGCAAGCAGCTCCATGGGGCTTAGCTGCGAGCTGGTGTTAAACCAAGACAATCTTAAAAATTACCAGTATAACTCTGTTTTGATCACTTCATTCATATTATTTAACATTTTTACACAATTATTAAGGCCATCTGTATCAAAAGGAGACTTTTGAGGACAGAAAATTAACCTGCCTGTTTACCAAAGCTCACATGCTCAGATTTTTCTGAAATTACAGTTTCTTCAAAGTTGTAATTCCCTGAGTATAGAATCATCACATCTATGTTTCCGAATTTTTCTTTTTTAATTTTCTTATTTCACTCCCTGAAGTCACTTATCTCTGGTATTAACATGGGGCAAATGTGAAATTATTCAATCTTAAGATATCTGTGAATTAGAACAAGTTGTTTGTCCCATCTCAATATATAAACACAACAAATGTTTTAGGGCACAGGTTAGTTGAAGGCAGATTATGAATTCTGTATGAAAGCACCTCATCAGCTTTTTTGAGGTTCAAAAAAATACAGACCCTTCTGCACAAGACAATAAAAAAGTATATTCTGGTAAGGAAAAATATTACAGTGTAAGAGCTGTCATTTCTACTGAGGGAAAATTGAGTGACTGATTAATAATTTATTATATGGCCAACCAGAATTTTAAATTTACTTACTTAGTCCTCCTCTGGGATCTTAAAACTACATATTTGCATTTATCTGTTCGCTTCCACTTGTTTCAGTGAGACATTTTGGGAACCAGTGACAACAGTCCCTTTCTCTGTTTTGCTGTCTGCCAACACCTCGTATTCTCAATTGTATTAGGCTCTTGTGACCCTCCTCAAGACAACTTTGTAAGCAAACAAATTACACAGAGCTCTGTACTTTTATCCAGTATGCAACATCAGAGTTTTGATGATAAAGCCCCAAAAGGGAAAACAGCCTGCAGGTCTTTGTGCTGTTATAAAATGACAAAAATAATATAATTAGGTTAAAGAGTCTAAAACATTACCCACAGCATTGTGTAGGAAAAATTCACAAGCCTTAGTAGTATCATATTTGATGATAGTTCTATATAGAGGATTTTTAACAGATACACCTTCACATTTGAGGATAAAAATATAGTTTCAAAACCCAAATATAATAAGTTTTAACTTGGTCAAAAGACTATTTAGAGATGTAATTTTATATGTATGAACATATAGGCCTCCCTTCATATTTTTCCCCATCTAGTTAAAAAACCAGAATTTACTTTTACTTATGTCTAATTTAAGAAGAGTAATAGAGTGTTTTAATTAATATAGCACAACAATGAACAGTTCAAATAAAGTGAATAACTCAAGAATGCTTTAATTACTATATATTCACAGTATTTTTGTAGAGTCACAACACAAATAGAAAATAAATTTGAGGAATTCAATCTCAGCTTTAAAAGAAAACATGCAATTCTAAATCAGGTTTCCCAGGGTCATTGCAATTCCCTAAATATTCAGGCTCACAAAACTTTTGAGGACTCCTTGGTGTTTGAAGGGAGACATGACCTTTTACATCAAACAAAAGATTAAAACCCAAAGCCTTCTGTGCCAAGACACCTTCAGATCTCAGGATTAGTAATCAGTGGAATATGAGTGGGAATACTCTGGCTGGAGGAACGATTGATCAGTCATCACCGTGGGAGTAGGTTTCTTGCAGCTGGGGCTGCCCATTATCTCAAGTAGCAGCAGTAAACCTGTAGAAGCCAACGGCCGTGGTCAATAAGCAACAAACCACTGCTGGAAAATATGTTCAGTGTTCAGCGTGTACGACCACTGAGACTACACACGAACAAAAGCTCATATACCATTGCTTAAACTACATGTGCCCACTGCATTGTAAAGCTAAGTCAGCTCAGACTTCTGCTTTGGCTGTTTTTCAGAAATGATGACTGTATAACAGTACTGAAAAAGACAGCAGTTTAAAAAATACATTTCTTTCCAGTTAAAAGCAATTTCAGTGCAATAAAGGTGAAAATATTGAATATATCATTTGCAATCTGATCTTTTACACTTTCTCCAGCCAAACAGGAAATAAGATGTGGCTAGATTCACTCCCTTTTCTGCATCCCAGGAAATGAGTAGTCTCAGATATTGTGTATCTCCAGTGGTGTTATGTGACCCAAGTGGAAATACACAAAGACCACCTGAAGAATGTTGAATTTCAAAAATTACTAAACTTCATTACTGGAGAAATTTAGAATATCCATGGACTTGAGAATCCAAAGGAATCATATTATTAAATAATGTACGCATCAAATTCAGACATAGGAAATTTTGTATCAAATAGTGATTCACTTTTAACAAGGTGTGCCACGTTGACTGTGGTCTAGTTAGGAGACTAAATATGCCTGAGTTCATTTTCTAGTGCTGAGGCCAGCTGCCACTGAACACCTGGATACCTGATATTAAACTTACTTATCCTTTGAAACAGGCTCACACACTAACTTACAGCTGGGAATGACTCCTGGAAATGATCATCCTAAATTGCAGACCACACCCAAAAATGATCTGAGGGACAGGCCAGAGACACACAAGCTATTGCTCTAACAGTTTGGTGATACAGGATGCTTCTAGTCACTATTTAGTTTACAACTATAGATCCAGCCTACAGATCCGCTATTTTCAGCATCTCAAGTATAAATAACACCAAAGAGTATGAAAATACGAGATTAATTCAAATAAAAACTTTGCAAATTAGGTGAGGTACTTTTGGTTATTTTGCATAAGTATGTCCAAAGCTGGGTATAAATTTAGGGTGAATGAAAAGAGCAACAGCAGCTCACCAATAAAACACACCACACTGGACATTAAGAGTACTATTTCAAAGTGAAAAGAATTAAGTATAAAGTTTCCATAGTAACCTTTACAAATTCTGGTAAAGGTGTCTTAAGGAAATGTTCTACATTTCAAATAAACACCTTGATTAATGCTACTTTATCTGGATTATATGTGAACTTTTGCTTGCATTTCCAGATCACAGTCTCCACACTATTAAGTTAAATATCCTGTCCTAAACAGAAACTGTTCTTGAATTTTCAGACTTTAAAATAACACAGCAAACTATTGCAGACAGATATGACATAACCCTCTTAGAGGAGTTTTATGACTGGCATTTAGCCAGACAAGTAAGATGCAAATCTGAAAATAATTTCTTTGGACTACATGGCAAAAAAAAATTAAACCAAAGGAAACCAGCCAAACAAAACAAGGAAACAACTGGAAAACAGTCAAATCAATAAACTTCCAAGGAGAATCGAATTTTAAAAAATCTTCTGCTTAGTTTTAACATAAAAACTTCAAAAGGAGGTGCTGTTTCAAAGGCAAAAACAAAACAAAAAAAAAGAAACTTTGCCAAATGTTTCATGTATCTGTACTTGTACATATAGATGTATTTATAGGAAAAAAATATTTTGAACAATAATTCTTGCTCAGCACTTACTTTACTAATATTATTTAACACTGCTACTCTTAGAAGCTGTCACATTGCTTTAGTTTTCCTAAACTTACATCTCCACAGCTGTTTAATCTAAGTCAGAGATGCTTTCTGTCCCCTGTCTTCTTCATGCCAGTACTAGGACCTATGCACCCAGATGGTTCACAATGAGTTAAATTGTCCTAATTTTCCTTCATCTGGGTGAGACCCTGGATCTACTTTATTGTGTTTCCAAATACGCATTACAGCTAACATGAGTGGGCTGGAATACCCAGCCAGAAACAAGGAGAGAGAAGGAATATAAGGCCAAAGTGGAAATAGAGGTAACCTTCTTATGACAGTAACTTATTCAGTGGCTTCATGGCACTTGCCTTAGTTTAAGTAAATTTCAAGTTTATCAGCCCATTTTCTGTGCTATTAAATCTTTCATCAAAGAAAATTGTTCAGTTTCTCATTAAAAATTTTCTCCCTAAGAAGGAGTAACTATAAAATCATCGCATCATCTGTTGCTTTACTCTTAGAATAGCCTTATGTATAATGTAATTTGAACTTATTTAAATCAATACAATAACTTATTTGTAAACAAATAGTAGTTATATAAGTACTTGCAATAGTAAATATTTATGATCAAATTGAGAATTTTCCTTATGCCCAGATCTTACTTTAATATTCATTAAAGTCTTCTCAGAGGTTTTTCCTCTGGACTGAAAACATTCTGGAAAGAAGAGTTATAAAAAACTTATGGGGATACAATGTCAAGTGAAGTTCAGGTAGACAATATTCCTTGATTTTCCCTTGTCTACCAAGCCAGTCTTTTCGTCATAGAAATTGATCAGGTAATTCAATAATACAGTGCAACTAGAACTTCAGAGAGACACCTGAGCTTCTCCACAAGGAATAAATATATTAATCTACACACCAGGGTTCCACAGCATAATGAGCAATATAGGGAAAAAAAAGTATTTTAAAATCCTTCTTTTTTCATAACACCTTGGTTTACTGGAATGTTTCCTTTCATTTGTTACTATGCTTGCAACTCTGCAAGTTCATTTGTCTCACTCCAAGTTTCCTTTTTAATGCAAGTCAAATATTTCAGACCTGTGGGAACATACGCAAGGGAGAATGCCTTTACTTTCTGCTTTATTAAAACACCAGTAAGGCCCCATTAAAACCTTCCTGTCTCACCGGAAAGCTCAGATGTTCCCACACTCTTCAGCAGGGATTGAAACGTGAACCTGAAAGACAGACACATAACAGGTAGAGTCTTGTGATGAACAAAAACTGGTCCAAGGATAATAAAATCATAATCTTTTGAAAAATTAACTCCTATGAGTTCCCTCCTCTCCCCAGCTTTATTTAAAGGAATATGTTTACTAATAAGTTTCATATTTATGTTTGCAGTATTTTTTCCAGTAATTGCAGCTCTTCAGGTGGCCCAGATCTTGGCTCTGAAGAGGCATCCTGGATTCTTTGCAGGGTGGATAAAGAGATTACCCAGATCCCAGGATCGTGAGCATTGGATAGTAGAGGCAATGGATATGTTGAGGAGAATTGGGAAGATAACCGAACCCAGTATCTTTTTTGGAAAATAAATAGATTCTTGAACAATACTGGGAACTGATGTAAAGAGACTTGTGGGATTTATAAGAACAACAAAGCACAAAGAAAAAGATAGAGGGGAAGAAGACCTCAAGAACTGATAGGGGAAATTTAGCTTAGGTCCAAACAGATGTTAAGCACCAAGCAGAAGCAAGTAAATATAACAGAGTCAGAGTAGGAGGCAGCTGAATGCTGAGGGAAAGGCTGACAGAGAAAAAGGGGCATCATTAAGTGGAAACAGGATTTTCTGCATACAGGGACTAGAAAGACCAGCCTAAGAGGAAAACAGTCTTTGCAAAATGAGAACAATGGAATAGTGATGAAGAAAGTAACACGGGAAGGAGATAGGCAGGCAGAAAGCCCTAGGTATATAAAAAGTGAGGGTTCAGCTTGTAGTGAATGCTATCAGTAAGTTTCATAATGCGGCAAAGCAGATAACATCACTCATGGATGCTATTTTCTTCCACATAGGGTCCTGTCAGCTAGAGCTGGCAGTCACTCTATGGTCCAGGCTGCTTGCCTCAAAATGCCTTGTTAGCATATACAATACTCTATTAAACACATTAGTGATTTCATTTTGTGTGCACAATTCACTCTAATGACATTTTTGCACACATCTTCCAGAGGACTACAGCTTCCTCTTGTTCCCAAGAGGAACACTTCTCATTAAATGGGCAGCTTTTACATAGTTTATTCTCTTTTTTGGTGTCATTCCTAAGTCTTGTTTATCATGCACTGTTTGATTCCACTTTGAAGAAAGACCTACTGAATTGTTGATTTCCCTAGGGCTTTTCTCTGCCCCTTCATTATAGCATTTGAAGACTTGCCAGTTGATGTGTATCTTTACAACACCTTCTAAGTGAGGAAGCACTCTAATCTCAGTTTGAAGATAGAGCTCTAAGAGCTTCTAATAATTCTGTGTACCCATTTTGAAAGAGATTGCTGTTTATAGATCATACATTCCAAATCCAATTTGAACAGATTCTTATACTGCAACTCTGACCATTCAGCCATTGACAACTAAGTCTTTAGAATCTCAAACTGGTCACCCTAGAATGAAGGAAACCATCCAAAATGTTTCCTAGCATTGCAGATACTGATGTAGACACTGGAGGTTTGTAGGTCCACTTTTGTGACTTTCTGTTTTGTGGGCTATGAAATTATCTGTTGCGGTCATAAATACTTCCTCAGCTGCACAGGAACATAGGCTGAAACCCTGTGATTGGCTAATAGCTTTCACCATGGATTTTTGTTCATAAATCTATTCAATACATTATTTCTAACTCCTGCATTTTTTCAAAGGAAGCCAAGGTCAGTAAGGATTACCATTTAAGAAATTTTCGAATAAGATTACTATTAGGAATCCTATACAGATATTTTAAAACCTAGATAGATAACCACAGAAAACAACTGCATATGTTCCAACCTAGTTAATTCTGTGATTCTGTTCCATACAGAGTCAGTCAACTGAAACTTCTTAACATTTCTCTTCTATGAGAGAAAGGGAAGAAATGAACAACAAAAAGAAGAGGGGCAAAATATTGCTAGATATAGAAATAATTTTGCTCCACACAACAGTAATTGCATAACAGTAGGAAGATGAAGCTCAATATATACAGCTTCCCTTCATGACTGGAAAGGTCTTTAAGGCATATTTATTCAATGCAAGTGTGGATATAGATGTATAACTACACAAAACTATCATGCAGAAAAACAAATCTATACAAAGCAACTGTAGCTCAAATTAAAAAGAAATACCTTGTCACTAGTAGGGATTTTTTCCTACTTATGTATTTTTCCTTTGCATATGAATTATGCATATTTTGTATATTTAATATGGTCACTTAATAAAGAAAATGCTGATGTTAAGATCTTTTTTAAAATATATGCTGAAGTATCCCTAGGAAAATACACTGCTTCAATTAAACTCTGATACTCTCATCTTCAACAAATCAGACTTTCATAGCAGCATAATTTCAAGCCCTTTTTTTAACATAAAACAGATTACAAGAATTTTGGATTTTCTTATTTGAACTGCTCATGGCAACAAGCAAATACATGCAGCCTACAGACCAAGCATATAATATAAGGCTACAGAAATGTGAGTTTTTCTTGCCTGCTTTAACCTGATCTAGATGGCATTGACAATTTATACCCACGAGGGTCTATATTTTCATCTATAGCTTAAATCTCTAAGCATCTTCTAAATTTCATAGTACTGGGAAAGGCTGAACTATTAAAAGATTCTGCCAGTTTCTCTGAATCCTTTCAAAATTTTCTGCCTCATTTTTTTGGCAAATCTTATTTCCATCCATGAGAATGCATTTCAATCCAGCTGCCTGGATTAAAACCCATTATGATTTTTCAGCAAGATTATTCAACTGCAAAGAGAAATTGATTTATACATGTTCTGTGCCTGTAAGATCAGGAACTACAAAAATTACAAGCTTTCACAACATAAGCAATGCTACTTGCTGGGGCAAAAATTTAATACAAAGATATACAGAGCCAAATCTGCAAATATTTACATCTCAAAAAATCAAGGGAACTGGATAACTTGTTCTGTTTTCATATTTTCTTGTCTTATATTTTCATTTTTATGCTGGAAGTTTAAAAGATTTTAAGAGAGTCACTTGCCTATGGGCAAAAGAAATCAAAGAGTGGAGCAAATAATTTGGCTAAATCCTGCATGATAGTTTCTTCCTGCAGAAACATTCTACCCCATCAGACAACAAAAATCAAATAAAAAGCCAGTCATCTGTTATGGTTCATCTGTCTTGCATCCTCCTGTCACCCTTCACTAATATCTTAGAATAGTTTGGGTTAGAAGTGACCTTAAAGATCATATAGTTCCAACCTCTATTTTGCATACAGAGACATCTTTAACTAGATCAGGTTGTTCAAAGCTGCATCCAACCTGAGCTTGAACCCTTCCAGGGATGGGACATCTACAGTTTCTCTGGACAACCTGTTCCAGTGTCTTACTACTCTCACAGTAAAGAATTTCTTCCTAATATCCAATCTAAACCTACCCTCTTTCAGTTTAAAGCCATTACCCCCTATCCTGTCATTACAGATTTTACATAAAATTTGTCCCCATCTTTCTTATAAGCCTCCAGTAAGTATCAAAGGCTGCTATAAGGTCTCCCTGGAGCCTTCTCTTCTCCAGGCTGAACAACTCCAACTCTCAAACTTTCCTCATAGGAGAGGACTTCCATTCCACTGATCATTTCCATTATACCACTCCTGTGGACCAACCCTAACAGGTCCATGTATTTCCTGTGTTGAGGCCCACAGAGCTGGATGCAGTAATCCAGGTGTGGTTTCAGGGGAGAAGAGCAGATGAATAGAGTCTCCTCCCTGGACCTTCTTGCCATGCTTATTTTTAATGCATCCCTGCACCCCAGGATAGTATTGGGTTTCTGGGCTGCAAGTGCACATTGCTGGCTGATGTCTAAATTTTCATCTACCAATAACCTCAAGTCCTTCTCTGCAGGGCTACTCTCAACCAGTTCTTCGCTCATTCTGCATAGATACAAGGAATTACCGGACCCAGGTGCAAGACCTTTTATTTGGCCTTCTTGAATTTTATGAGGTTCACATGGTGCCATTCTCAGAATTGTCAGGGCCCCTCTGGATGGAAGGGTCCTTCTAGCATATCAGCTGTACTACTCAGGATGGTGTCATCTGCTGAGGATACACATAATCCCACTATATCACTGTTGGAGATGTTAAATACTACTGGTCCCCACACAAATCCCTGAGGGTATCGCTCCTGTTGTGCATTAAGCTGTTAACTAAAACTCTTTGGCTATGACCAGTCACCCAATTTCTTATCTAACAAAGAGGATCCATCAAACCCATATCTATCCAATATAATGAGAAGGATGTTTTGTGAAACACTGTTAACCTTATAGAAGTCAAGATTGATGACATCAGTTGCTCTTCCATTATCCACCAATGCAGTCACTCCATCATACTTATTTAGGAAGAAAGAACATAAAATTTCAGTCGGAAATCCTAGAATTGCTGCTAACAGCTGAATTCCCTTCTCACAAATCTCATGACTTTTCCTCCAAAACAGGTAAAAAAATTATCCATGGTAGTAAAACATGAAGGAAATAATCAGAAATTCACCTACTAAATCTATATCAGACAATAAAGAATGACATGAGTACAACAAACTAGCCTTAATATCAAGATTAAAATCAGACATTAACTAAAGAAGCACAAGGTAAGTACATTTCCAAGAGAAATTCAAAACAGTCCTACTTGAATTTAGCTAAAGTACAGTTATTAATTCCACTATTTTGAAAATTAAGAAGCCCTACAGACTTTGGTTTTCCTGTTAGTTCAGTAACACACCAGTAGAAATCTATTAGACGGAACCCTTTTCACAACAACATTATATTTTTTCCTTTATTTGCAACAACTATTAGGCAAATCACATTTGAATACTACCATGGGATCAGTACAGCATTGATTGCAAGAGGTTGGGTAGGCCTGCCTTCCACTCAACATAATAACCAGCATCAAAAGCTAAATATGACTTTGCCAGTCTTCAAAACTTTCAAGGATGATGTGTCAACAACCTGTTCCTATTCTGGACTGTCCTCCCAGCATTTTTACCAATGTCCAGTCTGAGCAGTGTCAAGTCAAGTTTTTTGGCTGTTGTTCCCTCTTCTGTTGTCTGGCACTACCACAGAGAGCCCAGCACCATCATCTTTGTAAATGCCCTTTCAGATATTTGCAGTCTGATACCAGGTGGCTCCTCAATCTCCTCTTTGTCAATCTCAGCAAGCCCAGTCCCCTACTGCCAGCCTCTCCTCTTAGCTTTTGTGTTCTGTTCCCTTACCCATCTAAAAGTTGCATATGGGAACCTCACATTACTGCTCTTGACTTTCAATTAACCAACTGTTGAAAATACACACAACATCATGAAATTAATTCTTTTTATACTTTGAGACACATTACATTAGCATGACATGAGCACAGTAATACTAACATATATGCATCAAGAAACTAATGAATGTTTCAGGACGTAGAAATCAGAATAGTTTATTAAAAGATGAAAGAATGAGAATTATTTTACCTTCAAGACGTTACCCTTTAGTTGGGATATTCCTTCAGCTTGGGATATTCAGCATCACTGTTATTTATCCATTCACCTAAACGTTCCTTAATTGTAAGCCTAATATCTTCCAATGACAAAAGTGCCCTAATTAATGCATGAAACTCCATATCCCTTTGTTTAAAGGCAGTATAATATTCAAGTTTTCAATTCCTACACTATGTTACTTCTACAAGTGACTGTATCCCTTAAAATGGTTCTTCAAACTCATGATCTTAGCATATCATGGAATTATTGAGAAACATACATTTAATATTCCATTTTCATGCATGAACATCTAAATCTGATTTCAAAAAACCACTTGGTTCATCTATAAATTTATCAGGTGTCTGCAGTTTTATGTTGAAGAAAAAGAAATCTTTATTGCCCCTTCTTGTAATCTATCTGATAAATAAAAACAATGGGCATGTCCATCATGGGAAGAATGGTTCCATCTTTCTTCATAGATGGTATCAAAGTATCAAAACTAATATTTTCTTTTTTCCAAGTATGTCTCAAAGTATTTGAACACACAGAATTGTTTCTGGCTTTAGTTCAGTAGAATAGCTTTATTGCCTCTAAGATTTTATTTCCAAGATCCTGAGTAGTAAGCTACATCTATGTAATTATCCAATTCCAGCCTATAAAGAATACAGTTCTGGAACCTACTTCCAATTATTTGACTTACCAACTGTGAATTCTACTTAGTTTAAAGCTTTCATTTCAGATGATTGTGTTGAAAGAACTGTTTGGGGTTTTTTCCCAGTATGTCAAACACACCTAGTTTTTATTCTGTCGTCTGATTGAAATTTGTGAGATACTTGCTTGTACATTGAAATAAAAATAATTTAATATTCACACTTTTTAAAAATTAAATATTTTCAAATTATCCCTTCCATCCTGATATTGGTTTACAATTAGCATGTTTAACTTCAAAGGTCTCCAAATCAAACTGTGTAAAAGGATAATAAAAAATGAATGTATTTTCCTACAAATGTTTCTACCAATGTCTTGGATTAAAATGTAAGATGTTACCAAAAGTATGTGTTCTATCACCATCTGCATAAGCTGGTAAAAACAGGTGGGGCAGTGTTCTTTATCTCTTCCATGACTCATCCCTAATAACTCTCTCCAGGAGGATATCTTCTGCTAATGGGCTCGACTGCCAGTGGAGTCTCACCGCATGACTTAATAAAATTACATCATCCCATTGTGAGATGCTCTGCCCAGGGCCAGGAACAAAGCATTCCTGCCTGGATATACTCTGAGGTTTGGAACACCACAAATGGCCTTATCCACTGGATTCCCAGAGGACAAGAGCTACATAACCACCACTGGACCTTCGGAGGATGACTCAACCCTTCTACCGGATCACCGCTTCAACAGAACCACACCGATCACTCCAAGAGGACTGCAGCCACCGTTCAATCGGACTGCTACGACCACCCGGCCCGACAGGGTGTCAGGTTGTATCCTGACTCTGTCAGTTTAAGCCAGTGTTTTCTGCCTTTAATTTTCCTATTAAATTATAGTTTTCATTTGGAATCTCCCACTGGTTGGTTTTCGAACTAGTACAACCAAGAACTCTTTCACACTGAGTTTAAAAACCTCCTTTAACTACTCTGCTGATTATACAATATTTTGCTGGATACATACTGGTTTTGTAGCCTAGTGTAAAATGGGGTTATATTGTCTAACTCAAAGCAAGATTCAAATTAAAGCAAGTTTTTTTGGACTTTCTTCCAAAGCCAGATGTATAAAGGTCTGAGTAAAGACAAAATTTTGGAAATATTCATGTGCATATATTCATGTGTCTTATCTGTAAGGTCAGACATTAGTTATCTTCCTGGAATTAAACCCTAAAACTACAGCAGTCATAAAAAAGTTTGTGAACTGGATTTTTAACACTATATAATTGGTTTTATTGATCACATTGCCTGCAGTGTTATTTTTACAGACAAAAATGAAATCAGTATTAGGATCCAAAATAACAACAGGTCTTACCACCACTGTTACAACACTTGCTAGAAGAAATGGAGCATTGATTGTTGTAAGATCTTGTAAAATACATACAGTTTTATATTTCTTGATTTTTTGGGTGGTTATGTGGTTTTGATTTTTTGGAGTTTTTTTGAGGGGGTTTTGTGATTGTGGTTGGTTGGTTGGCTTGGTTTTTTTCTTCCCAGAAAAGCAAACTTTCCTCAAAATCCAAGAAAGAATGACTACATAGTGACCTACAGAAAACAGCTTTCCTGGAACATCCAATCTCTGTGTTGAGCAGGCTTTAGGCTATGGTATAACTTGTACAGCTCAGTGCTTGCCTTTCTAGATGAGGAGAGAAGACTGAAACCTAGAAAATGTCTCAGGTGAGAAATACGCCAAGAAAATGGTCTCCAAGCCTGTGGTACTCGCAGAAAACCATTTACTCACCACATTAAAACCGTTAGAAACTTTCCAGGCTGTAGACTGATGTAAGAAGTTTAGGCTTCAGTCATCATCTCACCAGTCTTGTAAAATGAGGAGTAGTCTAACCAGCTTTTTTTGCTACTCAAAGTTGCTCACCAAAATAATTATGCTACAGATGGAGTTACATTTTTCTTCAAGTAAAAGGAAAAGACGCTCAGTTCAGCACTAGAAGAGGTGTTAGAGGACAGCAAGCACTGAGAATAAAGCGTTCCTTTCAAAGGACTGCAACTGCTCATGAATTTATATTGAAGTATTGTAAATACAATCCCATGTTGGTTTTACAATTCTTAAAAATCCATTAAATGAGTAAGAAATTACGTGAACTAGTAACTGAACAAATTCTATGAGATATTCTCATGTAGCTTTGAAAATGGAGTAAAACTGTACTGCAAGAAAGGATTTTTGAAAAGCCAAAATATTTTCAAGACTAATAAATTAATAAAAGACCAAACCCCAAAATATTGATTTTGCTGCAGAAAAGATTAACTACAGGATTTTATTCCGATTTTAGTTTTCTCATGTCAAAAATATGTCACAACCCCACTGGGGAGCAGGGAAAGAATGTGACAAGTCCTCTCCCTGCAGGAAACAAGCAGCAGAGACAACATGTGATGAACCGGCCACAGCCCCCATTCCATGTCCCCTGAGCCTCTGATGAGAGGAGATAAAGAAATCAATCCCTGTGAAGGAGGGAGCAATGGGGGCAAGGTGTTTGAAGATTTACTTATTATTTCTCATTACCCTACTCTGATTTGACTGATGATAAATTAAACTAATTTCCCTGAGTCAACTCTGGTTCACCCATGGCAATAACTGGTGAGTGATCCCTACCTGCCCTTATCTCATTCCATGAACATTTTGTTATCTTTTCTTTCCCCTGCCCAGCAGCTTTGGCAGGCACATGATGTCCAGCCGGGGTCAATTCACAGCTGTGTTTTAAATAAAGATGCCACTTTTTTTTCTTTTAGGCCTTTATTCACACCCCTTGCCCAAACCCCACCATAATTAGTCCCATCGCATCTAAAAAAGATTACATGAACTTATTTTCCTGAAGCTAATCTTTGGTCTATGAATTAGCATTGCCTTTGAATTTATACAATGCATCTAGAGAAACTGCAGATACACTGACCAAGGCATAGATACAGACAAGGAGAAGAAATTCAATCCTGTTAAATCAACAGCATATTTTCAGGGAATGAAAACAGTAATTTGGAAGCAGCAAAGTCTGCCCTCTACAGATAAATCAGAAAAACCTCATAATTTTTCAAATTTGAAGTTATAAAATTATCTGTTTTGAGGTGAGCATGAAGATCTGCTCTATGCTGGAGAGATCACCACAGGAACAGCTATCATTGTCACTATCTGACACCCAGAAAGAGGTAAGATACTGCTTAACTGGGCTTATTGGTATCTTCACATGCATTTAAGAAGGCTATGAGCAGAAGGGCATTAGGACAACCAGAAGCTTCCATTTTGGACAAAGACAGATTAAGCAGTTTAGAGAAAATGTCAGAGAGGACTAACTAATATCCTAAATAAAGAGGTATGTAAAGAGAGAAACTTTAATGAACAAGTAAAAATAGAAAACCTAAGCTGAGAAAAAAAGGTAGTTGAGAAACTAGCCATTTATCTTTCTACTAACATATAATGTGTTTTGTCATGAAATAGTCGCTACTCAGAGCACTATGCCTTTGCTAGTGCAGGAAAATGTGTACCCTTCAGCATATCATTACTCCCAAAAGTCTTTGCTAAAGGAACAGAAAATTCTTTCAGTTTTTCCAGATGTGTTTGATAGTGACTTAATGATTTTAATTGACCTCCGGTGTTTCTTTTCATGTGCCAGCTCTGCACCTCATTTGACCTCAGGCTTGCAGAAACTAATTAAATATGAGCACAGGGACAACTCAAATTCCAGAGCCAATACAGATAACAAAAGAAGACTTCCTCTACTTTTTTCTCCTGTTTTTTGAAGAAAGGAGTTCTATATTCTGAGCAAAAACCACAGAGTGTCCTAGTTAATAGGATCATCTGGGATCAATTACTACCAGGCATAACGATTCTTTACTCCAGATGTGAGAATGAGATAGCTGTCCATCTCTGTAGAAAACGAACATTGGTGTTCACCTTAAAAATTTATGCTTGCATTATTTTCATACACACATATTTGGAAGGATTACTGTCCACTATGTTTGTCCTGAAGGGGATAATTAGTGAGGCAAATGACCTTGTATAAAAAGTAGCACTCTCTAAAAAAAAGCTTCTTTTTTTTTTTTTCTCCAAGTAGTAGACAACTGATTTCAAAGAATTATGCCTGCATGTACATGTTCTCTATTAAACATAAATTTCTGCCTAAAGAAGTACGTATTTTCAAAAACCAGTCTAAACCTGAGTTGCTGGAGGAGATGGTTCCGTCTTCTGCCCTGAGTACTCTGTGTTTTCCATCCTCCTCCAGCTCTTCCACTCATGCAGCTATGCAGCCATTCAGACCAAAGATATGATATGCTGGAAACAAACAGAAATACACCAAATCGATCAGGTTTAGCTCAAGTAGAATTTTGACTGTCACTCAAGCATCAGTCCCACAATATGCAGGAAAGTTAAGATTTTCAGTAGCAGGAGGCTTAACATAATTTAAGTCAATCAAGTAATTAAGTACTAAGAGGAAAACGAGATGATTTTCATCACCTGTACAGTGGATTTACCAACAGGCATTCTGTAGTGTTACCCTACTGTATCGTGCACAGCAGTTTTGCAGGTTATTGGGCTTTCATGGAGGTACTTCTTTCACATGTTGCAAATTGGTGATCAGCAAAAGGACGGGCTGAAGAAGCCACAAGGTCAATGTGTTACAAAACAAAATTTACACAGTTCCATCAACTTCCATAGGAAGTCTCACCCACTGAGATGTTTCTTGCATTTTTCTATACAGTGTTATTTCTGAACCAAATAACCTCATCCCAAGGTACTGCATTGTAAAAGACTGCCTGGTAAGATGTGAAGAGCACCAGGTGCTGTAGTGAATACATACCAACTCCTTTGAGAAAACGTATGTTCAGTCTCAAAATATTGAGCCAGAAAATTAAAAGTACTGCAACAAAGAAGGCCCCTGCAAAACTAAAAAAACCACCCTCAACCCATCAACAAAAAAACCCACAAAGATACCCAGAAAGTCAGTATAATAGCCACTTTCATTGCCTCATCTTCTGCTTGCAGTTGCTAGAAGCACAATTAATTTTTATGTCTCTTGTCTAGTGTTGCAGGCTTTGCACTTTTCAGAATATACCTGTAAGCATCACTGTCAGAGACTGAATATTACCCTACTTGCTATGAATATTTCTGCATGTTGTACAATTGAGTGTCCATACATGGTGTCTACACGTAGGTGTCTAAGGCACTGGCAAGGCCTGAGAGTTGGTCCTGAATAATTTGTTTGCAATTCAACAGCACAGGCTGCCCTCACAGTATTGTCTCACTTATAATAGAGATATGTGGGGCAAAGTTATCTTTTGGAATACATCCAGTTCCCCTGAGTGAATGAATTAAAAATAGACTAACCTACTACAAAACTACTTACTACAGATGCAGCGGTTTGGGAGCACCAGCATAGAAATGTCATCGATCTCAAACAGGCTTTTATTATACAAGTATTCCATGGCCTGTATGTAGTTGTCTGCTTGGAAAGCTGCTATAGCTTCCTTGCAGCCAGCAGGTGGAGAAATGCTTCCATTTAAAAAAATATCTGTGGGGAAAGGCAAGTTCAGCAGCTACGGAGGGAAAGCAGCTGTACTTTCCAAATCTATTCCTTCCTGATCGTGAAATCTATCCCAGTCAGTTTCCTAGGTAACCCTACGAAACTGAGACTACTAGTAGAGACTGGAGGAAGTAAAAAACCAGATATAATTTTAAGTTAACCTTCCATAAAATAAGTTAAGAAATGTCAGCTTTGATAGGATTCAGAAATTTAGTTTGTTTTTTTTTCTCCATGCACAAAATGGGTTGTAGATGACAGTGCCATTTTCACACAATGGCTTGGATATTTTTATAATATACTAGAGTATGGCACCTATTTTTTTTTTTTTGAAGATTCATACACTGGCCTCTCCTGGTTTTTATAGTTGAAATATAGTATTTTCATTGATCCGTTACATTGAATATAAGCATGAACACTGATACTAAGGAATATGAACATCATACTGTCACTTTCATGCACTATAATGAGGATTTCTTCTCAGATAACAGTCAGCAAATGACACATATTAACATAGGAATAGAACAATAGATAAATAGGTAATAGAATATTTTTCTTATCTGTTCTTCTAGGAAAAAAACAAAGCAGATTGTACTGGAATAAAACCGCATTTCAACTGTACACAGAATTCATGTAAAGAAAACCAGTCACATTTTCCTTTTTCGAAATGAAATTTCTTGCCCTCTGTATTCACACCATCCACTCTGTCTGTATTGAAAGCATGGAGACACAGACTGTAAAATGCTCTGGATGAAGAAAGCCTATAAATCAAAGAAAAACCAGAACAGCATGCTATGATTATTTTCAAATTCATATGCATCCACTCTACCTCTTTGTCATTTACAAAGCATGCACGAGTCTGAAATACAGAAAGGAAAAAAAAAAGTTATCTTTCGGAGAATGAGATCTGTGTATTTCACCACAGCACTGCTTGCAAAACTCAACTGGGTCAACATAGTGGACAAACAGGTTAATAAATTTGGTCATTTTATTTTAGTGCCAACTTTTCAGAGATTTTTAAGAGTACCAGCATTAACTATAATTATAATTTAAGCAGTCACTTTGCTTCCTTTCTGATGTTTCTTTTCAACCTCAACTCATCTTTTTTTCAAAACTCCTTGGTGATAGGCACAAGTACCAATATGTAGCTATAGCTGCACCTTCTGCCATTCAGAATTTCGGCTGGAGACCTGCAGTAAAATTTAAGGGAGAAACCTAATTTTACTCAACTTGGTCTTTATGTACTGATAAGTTTAAACGAATCCACAAACGAAGCATCTGATGTAACCACGCAGTGACATAATTTCTAGAGGCAGTTCCTACAAGATTTGTAGTTTTAGGAAAGTATTTATGCACAATTAAGAGAAGTTGCATGATCAATGCTCAGTCAAGGTATGTGTCTCAGAACCCCAGTACCCAAAATATTTATAAACATTTTCAACAAAGTAGCCTTTGAAAAAATAGGCAACCAGATTTCTAGAGAGTGCAGGAGAGCTTTTCAACTGGTGCTGCCTTTGAGCCTCACATAAACTGATTTCCATTTCACACCTGATTTAAAATCAGAATTCTCATTAATATGGATATTTTCTGCATTTTAGTTGTGACGAGTAAAATGCACCTAACATGCAGCCTTTGCCTACTAAGCTCCAGATCAGCTAGCATTAATCAGAGGTCAAATTGTCCATGATTTTTCACCATTTTTAGGGGTTTCTGTCATTCCCACAGCTTCACAGACCTGTAACTTCTCCAGCGTGTTCTGTGTCAGTGTCTGCAGCAAATGGTGCTGAATGAAGCCTGCATTTGGGAGATCTGCAATCCTCAGCAACCTCGGGGGCCAACCATTTCACAATTTAGAAGTCCAGCTGAAACTGAAGCATTTTGTCTGGGCAGGTGCAATCACAAACAAGCGTACTTAGCCTGTTCCTTGGACAGACTTGCCAAGCTGACTGTAGTCTAGAAACCCAAGCTAGCCTGCAACTACACCTGAATACGTGTGCCCTGTCATGGTCATGGGCTACACAACTTACATTTGCTGTCAGTCAGGCCTGGAGGATTACTCGGATGTGCCCCCATATCATGCCTCGGAATGATGAACTAAAGGCATTTGTCACATAATTGATAGCTCTCTTCTAGGTAAAATTTTCTCAGCAGTATCGAGGTTTAATTAGTTGAGACATTTTAGATATTTTTTCTAAATATAGAAAAAGCAAACCTCAGCTGGTCTCTAGTTACCATAGCAACTGTAAGGTATTATGGCACTTATCTGAGTGCATACATATAGCATTTTTCATGCATAAAATTAATATCTGAATCAATTTTTATATGTGCTGAGAATTTTTTTTCCATTTTGCCTGTTTTACAGGTGACCCTTCAGTGGAAATAAAGGAGCAGAAACCTGTTAGAATACCATTAGAATCATAGAATCATTTAGGTTGGAAAAGACCTTTAAGATAGAATCCAACCATTAAGCCAGCACTGCCAAGTCCACCACTAAACCATGTCTCCAGGTGCCACATCTATACATCTCTTAAGTATCTCCAGGGATGGTGACACAACCATTTCCCTGACCTGCTTGTTCCAATGCTTTTGGTGAATAAATCTTTCCTAATATACAGCCTAAGCTTCCTCTGGTGCAACTTGAAACCATTCCTTCCCCTCCTATCACTTTCTACTTGGGAGAAAACACCACCCCCCACACGGCTAGGTAGATGTAGAGAGCAGTAAATTTCCCTCTGAGTCTCCTTTTCTCCAGGCTAAACAGCCCCAGTTCCCTTAGCTCCTCCTCATAAGCCGTATGCTCCAAACCCTTCACCAGCTCTGCTGCCCTTCTCCGGACATATTCCAGCACCTCAGTGTCTTTGTTGTAGTGAAGGATCCAGAACTGAACACAGGATTGAAAGTGTGGCCTCACCAGTGCCGAGTACAAGGGCACAATCCTTTCCCTAGTCTTAGGGTGGTAAGTGTAGGTGCAGCGATGTGGGATTCATGACCAGTTTGTGTAATACAGGCAAAATATGTAACTGCTACACTGTTGAATTAGTACTGGAAATGAATAAGTTGCATATAGAGTCCAAAAATAGACTGACATAAACAAACCATAAGACATAAATTAATGGTGAAGTTAAGCAAGCCACACAGGACAAACTTGTTCCATAAGCCTAATTCTCAGTAACTTGGTTTTTCAGCCACAATTTACCTATGCAATTTTTTGTCCTGCAATAAGTTTTTAGTAACATCTCACTTGAAATGCCACAATAGCGTGAGAAAGAGAGCAGAAGCATGTTTAAATTATATGAAAGCAATCTCAAGTTATGTTTAAGCCAAACTTCAAAACTTATTATTGAGACTATTTTTGACATTCATACTATGTCATGGCATGCAAAGTAGTGGAGTTTTAATTTATCATAGAATCATGAAATGGTTTGGGTAGAAGGGACCTTAAAATACGTCTAGGTCCAAACGAGTTGCCATAGGCAGGAATACCTTCCACTAGACTATGGGGTTCAGAACTCCATCCAACCTGGCCTTGAACACTTCCATGACTGGATATCCACACCTCCAGGCAACCTCTTCCAGTACCTCAAACCATAATAGTGAAGAATTTCTTCCTTACAGACAATCTTAATTTACTCTCTTTCATGTTTAAAACCAGTACCTCTTGTCTTATCACTAAATATTCTGCTTTTCTTGACTGTAAAGTTACTAAAATAATTGTTAGGAGAAAAAAAGGAGGGGCAAGAGTGTCTTTTGAACTATTTTTTTCAATTTTCTTTCATGAAACTTCTACTGTGATTAACCCAGTTCTATGTCAAATCCAGTATTTATCAGCTCTAAATTTCAATAATGCAACTTAAGGTAACTTAACATAGAATTTTATATCAGTTTTGTATCATCATATTTGTCCTCTTCTGGGCAATCATTTCAAAATAAAAACAAATCACGAAATCTCTCACTGACTGAACTGACATAAAGGCTTAGATGTTTATTTCAACAGCTTAAGCTACAATAAGGAACATCACCGTGCTTGAACCCATGGTGTGTCTTCAGAGGAAAGGTATCACATGCAGCTCAAAATGACTGCTGAGAAGACTCCCACACTGTGAGGTAAAGATTCCCATGCTAGCAGCAACAGGAGCAATTCTAGGTAGCTCTGGACTAGGCAAGATAGCAGGAGGGTTTCTATTGCTCATAAAATATGCACTGACTGCTTTGAAATAACCTCAGTGCTAATGGTTCGCACACTGTAATTTTAGGAGCCACTTCTTAGAGGTTGTTAAGTGCTTGCTACAGGATACATCGGCATTATGTTGGAGAAAGGCGTGGGCTCCCTTTGCCCATCCTTAACTAGATGTGAATCAGCTCTGAACCGAACCAAAAGCTGAATAGGCAGAATATACTAACTTAGGTGTGGCAATTCTCAGTTCTGGAGACAGGCAGGACACTGAATAAGTGGGTACAAACTTCTCTTTATTCCCAGCACCAGCATATATATACATGTCTTACAAACATTCGTTATAACATCAACTACCACAGTTCCCATTAGCTATCTACCCCCCTGCACACATTATTGCTGCACAGTTAGCCAGCTCCCATCTTTGTGGTCCTCACACCCTCCTTTCCCACAAATCTGGTCTCATGGGGTGTTTGCATGATTCTTTCAAGGGTCCAGTGTGATCTGGTCAAGGCCAAAGCTACTTTCCCGTGTGAGGCTGTCAGGCCAGCTGTCGGCCCTCACACTTGGGCTCTCTGCTGTGCTAACACTGTTGCTCTACAATGAGCTTATGGTACAGGCAGTGTGAACCCACATCCGCCTGCACCAGATATACCGATTGCAGGAAGGAATAAGCACCTTAGGGGAATCAGGGGTCAAGTATTCTTTAGTAATTTGGGCTTTAACCTCTAAATATAAGTCTTGTATAAGTGTAATATTACGATAAGCAAATGTGTCATTGGCTTACATTCAAAGTTTATGTGTGAAACTAGAGCAATATATTACTCTTATCTCTTAAAGAACCAGTTCCGCTTTACTTCCAGCACTGGAACAGGTTCCCCAGGGAAGTGGTCACAGCATCAAGCCTGGCAGAGTTCAAGAATTGTTTGGACACTGCTCTCAGGCACATGGTGTGACTCGCAGGGTGTCCAGTGCAGGGCCAGAGTAGGACTTGATCATCCTGATGGGTTCCTTCCAACTCAGCGTATTCTGCAATTTTGTGATGTTTTCTATTTCTATGCCAATTTAAATAGCCAAGATGAGAGAAAGCCAATGCTCTGAATGTAGTGTTGTATGCAGAACCTACACCTACATATTATTAATAATGTAATATTATCTCTGAAGACAACACAACACTATTTTGTTGCATTCTTCCAAGAAACACTATTCAGCTGTCTAATATCAATGGAGAAAGTCTTGGCATAAAATAGCCATCTATAAATATATGAAACCCAGAATACTCATCACTCATCTTAGATCTTTAAATATAAGCAATGCAATAATGAAAATATCTGGTGATTTGTAGCCATTTCATAGGTTACTCTACTTATATTATATAGAAGTTTCAAATGTGATTTTAAAATCAGAATAAGATACTAAAACTGCCAATACCACACCTAAGTTTGCAAGTACCAGTACTGATGCATTATCTTAATACTTCTTAATTTTAACAAAATGAAAATTAAAATTTTAGCATTGATCATGGAAATACCTAAATAGATGTAACATTCTCAAGTGTAAGTTCTTGTGTAAAAGAAATATGCACAATGAAACTATTTTCCTAAAATCTTAGGAAGTCTTAAACACTACTTATTTTATTATATTGATTACTTGAATTTAAAGGATCATTTCCTTAAAATTCTTCCCTATTTAGTACTTGATAAAAGCTTCATTTTGACTTCCTCAAGAGGAGAAATTAAAGATCTACATAATTTCCACTTATGTAGGACTATGTACTTTAAATACAAAGAAATTGAAACTACAGTTTAAAAGTAAAAGTGAATAGATCACTACCCTCTTTAAAGTCTCCTTATTCTGTAAAGAACCTTCAATGACACAATACTTAAGAAATTTTTGTCACCTACTTCAGCACAGATTTCTGTCTTTACTGATTTAAAATGTAATTTCTTATACTCAGAACAGAGTTCTTAAAGTTCATAAGGTAGTTTTGATGTGTAATGAATCTCAAACAGTTCCTTTCTTAAGACTTCTTTGTATCAAATATAGCATTCAGCCCTGCAATAGAGGTGTTTTCTGACCAAAGGCGTGTGATTGATTTGCAGGAAGATAACTGAGCCAAGAGAGTTCTGTGTTTGCTGAGGAGCAAAACTACTTCTTTGCAGCCTTAGCTAGAAATGCATCTCTCTACTAGCTTCTGTATTTTGGCCCAAGCTCCTCCAATTTAAGTGGGCATGATGAAAAATGGTTTTTGTGCATCTTGTCTTGCAGGATAGATTTTGTTTATAAAAATAAGTAAGCAAAATCTTGAAGAGTCAGGCAGAAATAGAAAAAATTCTCATTTTTGAGCTGTTTGCCAAAGTAGTTATGCAAATACTTACTGATGAGATTGAACTGTTAAAGTACAACAGTTGCTCAACGTGTTTTCAACATACCTTTATGTAGATTTTGTTTAAGAATATAGGTGCGTTCTGTATCAACCCTAAGAAATCCTTTAACAGTGCTTTGAGTGCTGACCAGACACTGAAATTGGTGACATGAATATTTTATATTCATATATGTTTATCAGCTAATATAAAAATAAATTACATAATATTTGCTATTTATGTTTGATTATGATACAAAACATATTTTAAAAGTCAGGTTTTTATTGCAGTCATTCTATCTTCTGGATTTTATGGAAAATTGTGCATTGCTTACTGCATTGTTGCACTCTAGCTATGATGATTCACAGGAGTAATATACATGCAGGTATGTATATAACCGTATAAAATGAGAAGGCCCAAAAGCAGATGCAGTTTCTGGTATGTAGTCTTAAAGTCTGCTAAAAACCAGCCAGACATATATTAGCACAGAAGAAATATGCTAATAGTAGTAGATGTAGCTAACCTTGATATTAAAAAATAATCAGATAAATTGCTCAGAACACTGAAGTTAGCAGGTACATTTCACAATGGAAAAAACTTGTCTCGAGGACTTTCAAAACAATGGAATGATATTTAAAAGATGGTGAAATGCCAAAAATTTATCATCTTTCTTGACAAGATACGCATACACATCTCAAAGAACAGAACTAGTGCTGTGACTAACTTCACTCTATGTTGGAAAACAAGTACAACTTTGCATACAGTTTCCAAGTGAAATTTTGAATATCAAGCTGAGCTTGACTAAATTATTGCCTGTGTTGAAACAGCATCATCTCACATACTGTGTTAAAATGCTGTTCTTGGTGCATATCAAGAAGCTGCCAAATTAACTTAGAGCACAAAATAGGAAGTTTGTTGAAATATGGAACAAGACAGGTACCCAGAACCACAGCCATCACAATTTCAGGAATATTAATAAACTAAACTAAACCATGTCATGATCATTCACTTCTCTGTTGAAAGAGTAACATCAAGCAAAATTAATAAAATCAAAAAGAACAAACGTTCATTTTGGTTTGAGCTAAATGGCTCAGAAGTCAATCACTTTTTAATGAAGGAGGAAATGACAGCCAGAAAGAGAGTGATGAACTTCAACCAACCTGTTCTAATTCTGTCAAAATAGCTAAGATGTGTAATGATAATAGATTTCTCTTCAAATGTATCTGTGTTCATAATCAGATCACTGATATAATTGCACATGATCTTGTGTATTTTTTAAAATTTTTTTTTGTCTGGTTTTCAAAATATGTGAGCTAAATTTAGCTATACCTTGAATGACAGAATTTAATTTAATAATATTTAGACTTAAAACCATGAAAATGATAAAACAATTAATCTTTGTTGTATTCTAATATTTCTTAAATCAGAAGTGTTGTTAATCAGCTGTGATAGCTCTCATAATTTCAGGATTACGTCTCAAAAGAATACAATCATGCAAACAAAATACAAACTACAGTTTTGTAAACCTATACATTTTTTAGGGAAATTACTAGTAGAGTGGAATAAGAAATGTTGCTTAATAGCTAAGAGTCTTTTCAGGAGAAATTACTGAATGCCAGGTTTTCCCTCTGAAAAAATACACAAAAGATCATTTCTGTTAAGTAGTTCAGCAAATAGGCTGTGGTATGCCATGAGACCTGAACTCAGAAAGTGGCTTTTAGGAATTTTTAAAAGTCAGGGTGTTCATTAATTTGGAAAGAAACTTGCTCAACAATTGTTGAACATGGCCAGACATTTCTTCTGCAGGAGTCTGTCCAGTGTAACCACCATTACACTGAGAAATCTGATGAGTGGAAACTAAAGACATGACCTGATGACCTCAGGAGAGGGTCTTTTAGTGGGTGAGCAAAATTCATGTCCTTCTGGTTTAGACCAAGTTCAAATTCAGGTCTTAGCTGAGCCTAGAACAGAAAAAATGCTAAATATATTTAACTAGATTTTACAATATTTGTTCCATGCCCTTTGCAAGTGAGTTAAATGTTGAGTGAGTCTCCAAAATGGAGATGGTTTTTATACCAGATACTGTACTTGAGATCCTTTCATATTTTCAGAGCAAGCTCTTCTCAGATGTGGTGCAAAGTCAGAGCCCTACTACTAGGCTGCCTTCAGAATCAGGGATGGTCAAAGAGAGAGGTGCAGAAGTGCCATACTCAGAGGAGGAACTGTGTCACTGTGGTCTTCTGCAGCATTAAAAAATGTGAGGATTCAGGACACAGATCCAATGGAGAAGGATGTGGAGGCAAGGGTTTTATTTGTTCTTCTAGAGCTGCAAAGGACTCACTGAAGTGCTGAAGAACCAATGGAGTGCACTGACTGTTTTATCTAAGAAATAATTCACATAAGAAAATTTGTTCCTTCAGCTGAACTGAACTCTCAAAATGAAAATTTAATTTTATAAGAAAAAGATAAACAGCTGATGCTTTTAAAAGTTAAGAAAATCCTTTTAAGAAGAGAAAAATTTTAAAATGTAAGAAGAAACTGCCACTCTATGAGAGGTACTTTAGGAAGATGCAGTATACAAATGGTCACAAACCCCAAAATCTGGCCTATCAAGTCTGAAAAACTGCTTCAAAGTATATCAAAAAGGTGAAAAGCATACTGATGAAATTAAATTTCCTACTTATAAGGATATACTGATTGCTTTTCAAGCTAGCCTCCTGAATTCATTGTTTCATGTAATTATATATTTCCTAGAGATGTAAATTGGGGCATAAATTCATTATTATGCCCTATAGAGCAGATGTTATTTTTAAGATCTCCATCACAAACATCTCCAGGCCTTACAGGGTCAGGACCAAGGACAGGCTTTCTGAAACTAAATGAAGGTATTCTCAGTAAAAGTTGTGGCAGGTGGAGTGCTGTGTCTCAGTAGCAGCCTTGAACAGGACACTGAGGCAAAACCTTTGGCATTTTCCCACAGGAGCTCCGACTGATATGGAAGAACAAAGTCATGCTTTCTGAAATGAAAAATGCCAACAATTCACCCTCAGAGAAAAAGTTCAGTCTGATCTCAAGCCACTCTAAAGCATCACGATGAAGTATTCTCTTGACTGTAGCTAGTTATTACTATGAGGAAAGCTGTGGCAGAGCCTAAAGGTAAGGTATTGTCCCAAAAATATTTTCTGAAATTCTTGTTAGAATATTTCAAAAGTATAACTGCAACCAGAGCCATGAACCTCTTCCAAAAGCTACTGGCATGTAGCTGTGCATTGGTCATGCAAAGAGCTGCCTATGCCTGTGCCAATTCTAACTGGCAGGGAATTTTCTACCTACGGCAATCCACTGGTTCATGCACAACCTACTCTGCCACCTCCTCAGAACAGCAGGGTCTGGTCCTCTGGGCTACAAGTGTGATGCAAACATGCAGCATCAACACCTAAGATCACACATGAGGCCAAGTGTGAAGGGATGTTTTGTACAACCGTGTCTAAGCTAAGGCTGACTTTCAGTCAGGCTTATATTTCCCCACTTCAAGGGCTTAGAGTGCAAAACCACTGTTGCATAGATTAACAGGTGGGAAAACAAATTAAAATATGGAAAGTCCTAGTGCAGGACATGCTTAGAAACATAATTTTCCTTTCTTTTCTGTAATATTTCACTATATGTAATAAATAATAATTATATTTATCACTACAATGATAAGTTTTAACACAATTTTACAGCTGGCTTCTTTTCTTATGGTACAGTTTCAAGATAAATTTTATCCATAAACCAGCCTTAGTCTACCAGTCCATTCTAAAACAAGTTAAAAACTGTGAGAAAGGTGCCAATCAGAGTGTGCTAATGAAGGGGAAAGACAGCTACTCCCTTCAAGGAGCTGCTTGATCTTGAGACTACAGTCCTCTGAACCTCCTATTCAGAAAATGCCCATACTTGGAAGAAGCTTAATAGCTTTTAAACTGCTTAGCAATTGGCAATACCTCTGCATCAGAAGATCTAGATGTGAAAAGGAATACCTTTTTTTCTTCCTTGGAGAGAATGAGTCTTCAAGAAATTCCTTCTTGGCTGTATATAAGAAAAGTTACAAGAAACTAAAATATAAGTCTCATATTTAACCTTTTTCCTTTCCTTTTCCCCAACATTTTTCCCCAACATCTTGGCCTCTAGTAAAACTGAGTATTTCTTAAAAACTCTAGACTTCCTCAGCATGACTTTTAGTTTTGTGAGAACGTTTATCTTGCAATGGAAATCAAGTAAAATGTTTAAATAACATAAATAGTAGTTATTAGAAAATTTTACTTTATTATTACAGGCAAAGTAAAGCCTTTATAAATGTTTCAAAATATCAAGCCCACAGACCAAGAGAAATTCTAAATAAAATCAATAATAAAGAATAAAATTCTAAATAAAAATCAAAGTTCAAGTCAAATTGAACATCTAAATATTGCCACTGACATTGACTGAAACTGTGAACTTGTGTTATCTGATTTCTTTTTTTTTTTAAATCTTCTGCATATCTTCTAAAGACCACTAAATAAATATTCATGAGTTACAAAAATGAAAGTATGATCATCCTCTTCACATACTTTCTCCTAGGTTTTGCCTGATGAGTTCTCTGACAACTTGTTGTTTGTCACCATAGAAAGTCTGAATCCTCCATGCTACCCTGGCTTTCAATTTTCCACTTTTCATATTTTAGCCTTCATATGCACAGATTCCTTGCAGTTTTAAGAAATCAGCTCCACAGCACTCTAAAAATCCTTTTAAAATGTGTTGCTTAGCACACAGTCTTTGAAAGGAATACATTTGATTACAGACTTTTGAAAACTCAGTCTGCGTCCCCAGTATACATATGCCCTCTCTTTCATGCTAGAAATGACTATCGCAAATGAACCTCAGAGTACATGCATGATTTAAAAAAAAAAGAATAAATTGTTAAATTAAGCCTTCAGTAGAGTCTGGAACAACTTTTACATAAAACAGATGTCTCAGGATCTATATCTAAGTTAGATAGAGTAATTGGTGGGCATTCCAGCACCTTACAAAAATGGATTCAATATCTCAACTAAGCATATTTCATATGTGGGATAACGATTGGATTGATAGCCCTGGGAAAAAACTACTTCCAGGACTTAGCATGAAAACATTTAGTTTGAAGTTTAAAGAAAGTGATTATTTCATGTCATTGTACTTCTGCTTCTACTGAAGGGACTGAGGAAGAGTCTAACTTTATGCTCATAAATTATGAAACCTCTTTTAAGAAAACCATTAATGTTTATCAGCATAGTTTAAGTATTGATTCAATAACGTCATGTCCACTACATAATTACTATAAGTCTTGCAGATTTATGCTATAAAAATGTATCAATTCTGCCTCATTAAACTGTTTTGGTTTATTTTGTGTTCAATATAGGTATCAGAAGAAGCACATTATTACTACATAAAAAAATCCTCATTGCGTTTTATTTTAAATTCCCTTTTGAAATTATTTACTTGGATGAAAATAAGTTATATAGCTCGTAACTTGTGAAAGTTATGAGGAAGAAAAATTGGAGGAATGTTGAGTTTGTATTTGATCTGGCATATAACCTTGTAAGGTTTAAGTAAGCTGTAATGGAAATTGTTTCAGTAGATCTTGGGATAATTTTAAAATCAGCATAAATCCAAGATTCTCATATCAGAACACTTAATTTTTCTATTAGAAAAGGAAAGTTTAAATTTTTTCAAGGCTGAGGCATTCACTGCACAAACAAAAAAGTTGTCCGATTTGTAAGATCAGGCTGGGATTTACAAAAGCTTTGAAATTTAATTTAGTTAATTTTCCTGGTACTGTTTTCACCATCATAGATAAAAAAAGCATCTGGGTTTCTGAAATGGAAGAATTCTGTTCCATCTATGAATTCTTGCATTCTTGTTAATCACCAAATATCTATCGAATTCAGTTCAGATTGAAAGCTAATTATTTTCATTAAAACATCTGTCACACATTTTTTCTTATGTGTAATACGTGTATCAGAGAGATCAAGAATGTATCCTTACAAAATAATGGATTTTTTCCTGATATTTCCCTCAATCTGTTCCGCATTAAGAGTAAATACATAAACATATTAAATAGTCTTATGCACTTGGAAATAATGTGGAAAAATATCCAGACTGCATCACACACTAGATATTGAGGTTCAGAGGGAAATGAAGTATAAATTTGAAGCAGTGCTGAAGACAAGTTTTTCTTGTCATGTCTGCTAAATGTCAGCAGAAAAAGAGAGGATCTGCTCCTAAAATCCCCTTAGCGACACACAGAAGTCCTATACTGATAGTACTGGATGGAAGCTCACAGAAGCTGGGGTCAAAATATTTGACAAAAGATGGCAAACTTATAAAAAGGTAACACTTGCTCTTCATTGTGCATGTTAGACAGCTGACACAGAATTAAAGTCCAACATTGCAGGTTTTTTATGTAGGAACTTGGACTCTATTTCATTGCTACATCTTGAATTGAAATTATCAAAAAGTTTGGATTAAATAGAAAATAAAGGCTAGAACATCAAATGCAAGGGGTTGTTGATGCCTTTTCTTCCAAGAATGATATATTTACTCGAAGGTGGGGGAAAAAAAAAATTCTATTGCATAGTATTTGAATTCAGTACAACTTTTTAAAACAGTCAAACTTGATTCCCAAAAGTCTTGTGATATACTCAGAAAGTGATGATGAGAGCTCTGTTTTCTAATTCAATATTTATAAAGAAATAACTATATTATTTTACCTCTGTATCAGAGTGAAACACCATTGATATAAAATACTGTGTAAACAGCTACTATGGAATCTTCCTTTGATCAAGAGAAACCTAAGTCCTGAAAAAATAATGTTAAAAAAAGCTATATTTAGAAAGGATCTGTATATTGAATGTCACAGTAACAATGATAGAAACTTTAACTCAGACAAATTTCTATCAATATTTCATTAGGCAATACTGGCAAGGGATTAAGGCTAAAATCTTCAAATGTGTGTGGGAGAATTAAGTGCTTATATTCTGTTATAATCAGCTGTACATTAAACTCGTATATCTCCTGCTGTTCTTCATATGGTTGATCTGCAGTTTCATTGCAGGAACAGGAATTGACTCATCTCACAGATCTCACTCCATGAAAGTGAGCTAAGCTATCCACATTTGTTTTCTACAGCATAGCATTAATTGAAGTCCCTATTTAAACAGGACCTGAGCTAGAACATGATAAAATTAACATGAATATAGCAAAGGATATATCTTCTGTTTCACCTCCAACTGGGGTGTCCATTCAAAAATCAAACTCTACATATTTTTATTCCAGTGTTTCCACAAATGTTAGATTAATTGTAATGTTTTTGTAAATGAAGTGACCTTATAATAACAGAAAAAAAAAACCAACCAACCAGCCAAATAAAAACAAGCAAAAATACCCTCAACCAAACTAAAACACAGAGAACGCTCTTAGTAGCATAGTAGTTAAATTTCTGTGAACTATTCTGGAAGATAAAATTAAATTTTAAAAGTAAATAGAAAACAATTAATTAAGTACAATAGAAGAAAATTACGAAATTATCAACTTGATAACTGGTTTCCTAATGTCCAGTGGAGCATGATGTTGTTAATGAGGGCTTCTGTCTCAGGTGCTTGTATGCAAGGACAGGCTTTCTTTCACAGCTACTCGTTCACCCTTTGGGCTTTTGAAAGCATCCCTAAATACTTCCTGCCAAAGCATTTTTTTCAATGTTTGAAGGGGGGGAAGGGGAATGTTGGAAGGGGAGAGTGGAAGCAGGCAAAAGGGTATTTGCACAGAGAAAATTTTAGAATACTTAAACCCCAAAATTTATCAAGAGATATACCAGGGAGGCACCAAGCAGCATTTCCTCATGGTCCCAGCAAAGAGAAACAGTGTTAGGAGTTAAGCACGTAACACAAGTGTGGACTGTGAACTGCCATGGTATGTCTGCTATGTCTCAGAAGTACTTTTTTTGTTGAAAAAAAGTTGTGTATATACACCCACTCAAGTAAAAACACATGTATACACGTACAGTTGTATACATCTCAGCCAAAATATGCGTTCAGACCAGCCATGTGCTGGTGAGCAGTTTAGATATGAAAGAGATTAAGCTTCCTGAAGTATTTCTCAGTAATGCGGCAAAGAGGATGATAATTATGATTACATGGACCAGACCTATTTTGGATGTAGGGCTGATTGGGTCTACGTGGCAAGGTGTTAGAGCTGGGGGCTGCAGTGCTGACCCCTGTGGTGAGTGAGTGGACACAGACAGTTCCAGCAGCCCTATTGCAGGGGGATTCATTAACTATAAGATTTATGCTCAAAGAATTCAAGAAAATTGTACGTCGTTAGGACACCTATTTCCATACATCTCTCTTGCAGCTCCACAGCATGACAAACATTTGCAATTGCAAAACAGAGGTGCAGGTACTGTGTCCCTTACGATCCAATCTTGTTTTGGGAGGTTCCGAATCTCCATGAGAGTAATTGTCATGTTGAACACATTAAACCTGGTTAACCCTCGCTGATTCCAAAACAGCCTCCTTTTCCAATTCTAAATGCAAGTGCATGTAGCCACATAACCAATAAAAATGTTTCCAAATGCAATGTAGAAGTCAAAAGCTGCACTCATCCCCACTCTTATCTTTACTGTCTAGCAGATAGGAAGCCTAGTAATAGATTTTTAAAAGATTAAATGTCAAAAATAAGAAATTAAATTCAAGAAGGATAAGACAACTGTAGATGGACAGTGTTCTTTTTAACGAATTAATTTTATTCTCTCCTGATTTAAATTAAGCTTATTCTCTCCTGATTTAACTTTAATTATTTAAACAGAGGTCTTTTAATTAAGGAGTGAAAATCCACAGGTTTTGGAGGCAAAATAAAATAAGACTTTCCAATAGAAAGGAAAACAAATATTAAAACTTCTCAAGGTGCCGTTTAGAAGAAGTCCATACGATCTTTAAAGTACACACGCGTTTAAAAAAACTTTACTGTTTTTGAATTTACATGTATCAAATGACATACTCTCCATGTAGTATAAACTGTCAATAGCTCAATGAAAAATGCATTAGTAAAACACTTTTGCTAGAACTTGTCTTGTAAAATGACTCTGCTTCAAGAAGGAAGATCTCACTTTTTTTCCCTCACCACCCTACTAGACACCTTCTATTGAAATCCAAGGTCAAAACAAATAAAGATTCAGCAAATGAAAAGAACTCAAATTATTAAATATATGTAATTAAATGTACTACTAAGAGTAGTTGCATTGAAGTTACTGAAGTTCTTTAACTGTGCTTGCAGCTAAGTGTATGCAAATTGAATAAAGGAGTAAGGAGGAAAGAGGCTTGTCTCTTTATTTCCACCTGGAATATGAAAAAATTATACTTACTCTACTCTTCCATTTTCCAATGTTTTCTTACACACAAGAGATTAAGATAAAAATACAACAGGTTAATATAATTGATCTATAAATAAGGTGTTTAATACCAGTTTCTTTTCTTAGAGACACAACATAGAATAAATACCAATTTGCCTTAGCACACTTTAACAAACATTCCACACTAAAGGAAAACCATAGAAAATTTTAAAATTAATCGCACTGCCCTATGTTGCAGAAGCATGAAAAACTAAATGAATAAAAGTCTTTGTAGTGGATCTGTCTAGATCTTTTTATACCTAGTCCTCTCTAAAGGCATAAAGAAGAGAAAATGTTTCCAATTCCAAAAGTCAAGTTCTACTGGGACATAAGTTAGGATAGTTACTTTCTTAAGTGGAAAACTTGCTAAATAAGAAAGGTAAAAGTCAAACAGAAAATGACCATTGAGTCACAACCAACCAATGCCTGTCTATCCAATCCCTGCTTTCTCATGTGTTGTGGTGAATGAACCAACCGGGGGGCCACAGGGCCCAGAAACAGAGGTTTGGTGGGCTGGTACGAAAGAGTAAAACCCCATTCTGTGAAGATGGCTTCTGCCTTTGAATTCCTAGGATTCCTGAGGGGTGGTTCTGTCTACAGTTGCCAGACACCCCTTGTATCCCCTAAGGGAAGGTGTCCTGACCTGTCCCACCCTTCTCCTCTTCCTATGGGTCCCTGTGGTGTCACCCCGCCCCCTTCCCTGCATCCTTATGAAGCCCTGCTTACTGTGCCTTGGTCTCTTTGGCGTTCGGACCTTTTGAGGGTGCTTCTACAATAAACCCTTGGAACACCGGCCTAGGGCCACCGCTGCTCACTTATTTCTGGTTGCGCCTGGGCTATCCAAAAGCCCCAGGCACGCTCGGCTCCGTGCCCTCCACCGCACGGGCTGGAAGGCTGGCAAGCGAGGCACCGAGGTGCCCCGGGGTGTTCTACCTTTGTGTGGGACACACCTGGACCAAGCTGCTGCCATCTCAGCCCGGCCAGCGTGCCGGCGCGTTAATATACTCATGGTTTTGTTGTATTGTAAAATTGTGATTGTGAATCAACATAGTGTTTTCTGCTGCTTCACTCCAGTTCATGTAAGCTGCAGTTTTGAACAGAGTGCTGTTGATATGCAGGATAGGGTAGGATGAAAGTTGCATTCTGTCACATTCAAAATCTCTAATTATACTTACCTAGCAAAGTTAGACAGAAAACCCCAAAAGCTACTAAACTTGGCAAATCATGACTAAAATCAAATAAGGACTGACGTTACATGACAAACGAATCTCACAAATAAAAAAGGAACATGCAGCTCTGGGCAAAATAGTCAGACAGCTGATGTCTATTGAACCTTCAGTATGACTGTCTGGTTTCAATGTCAACACAAATTTCCTTCCAGAGTATTTCATCAGACACACCAAAATTGTTTGAAGCAATATAGACAGAGATTGAATGTGTGATTGCTTACCCACATGATGGTGTCTAATGGTTAATATGGGGAAAAAGCCCCCTGCTCTCATTTGAATGTCTGATGATGGATGTTTGGAGTTAGATTTCATTATCCTACTCAGAACCATGCATGCAATGCTTCACTGTTAAAAAAAAAGTTTGTGTGATTCAGTTCTGCATTCGTTGTAACAAAAAATTTTTCTGTTTTCCATTACAGACACTTCCTGACATATTACAAAGCTAATTTCAGCTTCATCTGATTCCTTCAGTGTTTATCAACAAACTAATATTCTCTGTCATTCACTACTTTTATAATGCCGTCAAATCAGACTAGATCATAGGTAAGAGTGAAGAAGACTATATGTACTACGTTTGCATTTGTTTTCCAAGACTGAGTGCAGGAGTAACTGTTTTTATGAATTTTATATTTTTTCTTGGTATCAAGTTATTCATTGCTACTGTAGAAATTCAGTCTTCACAGCATTTGTATTAAGTTGGATGAATGCAGTCTATTAATTCAACAATTTGTGATTCTGGCAGCATTCTCCTTCAAGTCAGGCCAAGTACCATAAAAGAGTTTTCACTAAAACTAATAGTACATTCAATTAGTTCAAAGCAACAGTTATGCAATAAACAATTGAAGTATAATGACCTTTCTGACCTACAGCACTGGCAACATGAAATGAAATTCTGGTCAACAGATACTTGTCTGAACTTCTTTTTGAAATTCTTAAAAGAGTCATAATACTAATGTTCAGACTAGACTATCCAGTCAATATCTGGATGACAGACTTTTTCAAGCAGGACCTTCTGATTAGGTAATTTTTGCCTGCAAGTTCTTTGCTAAAATGTTTATTCTCACAGTTATTTACTTGCACTTTTACTGTTTTCTAAACATTTCACTACTAAATGCATACACTGATAAAATAATTTTTGTAGTGGACTATTTTATTGATCTGTGTAATTATTGACCAAATCAAATCAATATAAACAATCAAAATTCCTTGCACTCCTGTATTACTTAGGTAATGAACTGCAGGTTCTATAACTTGTATCACAGGGTCACACTTGCAGGGCATGAGCTGAACCTGATGCTTCCACCACTACCACCTCTTTACATGTACCTTAGACACAGTCCTCAGATTATTTCCTTCTTGCATATATATGACTTCTACTAAACCTTATGCAGGCTAACTTTCCCTGCCCTTACAGCTGTGCATTTCCATGGCTTTCCTGCAATTACGCTTTCATATAATTTTATTTTGGTTTGAGTATTTCTATAGTGTTTTACTGTTACCAATCTTTCACGGTGGGAGGGGATGTTTTTGGGTTTTTTTGGTTTGTTTTTTTTCTCTACATTAAGTCCTCAGAATTCTTGGTATTAGTAATAAAACATCAAGGCTGGAACAAATATGGCCTTTTTATGCTTGGTAAACAAAACTCACGGGGAATCACAAGAAATATAAGATCATGTTTATCAGGAATGGCCCTTTATAAAACAGAACTGGGGAAAAGGAAGGGTCTAGGTGTAAGTTGACATAGGCACTATTTGGTCTAAAAAAGACTTGTAAGAGGGAATTCAAATGACCAGTCTAAAACTTGACATTTTAAGCGTAACCCAAATGTACCACTATTAGATAGTCAATATAACATGCTCTCATTCTTAGTTTTCCTATTTTTCTTTAATAGTAAAGCAAATAAAGCCAGGGAGACTGACTTCGCAGCTTAATATTTATTCTAACTCACAGCACATTTACCTGGCAACTAAAAACCTGTGATTTACATTCTTGCTCCAAATAATTTATTTTATGAAATACAACTGTGTCATCAGGTGTGAGTGAAACCATCAGAGCCCAGAATACTGTATAACATGCACTCAATGTTTCTCCACCTGCATTGACCACTGATATTGCAGTGGGAAGGACTGATGTTATTCCCAACCTTGAGGTCTCCACTACAGCCTTCCACTTGGTCAGCTATGAGATGAGACTAGGTTGCTCAGTGCCTTAGTCAGTCAGACCCTGAAAACCTACAAGTATGAAGGCTGCAGAGTCTGCACACATTCCACTGTCTGACTCTTCTCACAGTGAGAATTCCATATATCCAGCCCAAACTTCCTTCACCAATGTTTCCTGTAAGTCTGTCCATCACTCCACTTGTCACTCTAGAAATACACAGAGACAAATCGTCTTCTTTCAGACTGAGTACAATCAATCTGAAGTCAGTCTTCTCTACAGGATGACTCCTCTTGGATTTTCATTTCAGCACACAAGATTACTTTAATTACTAGAACTCTGAGCTTTCTATTTGAGAACTAACTCCATAACTGTCAGTCATTCACACAACCTTGATGGAAAGGAGATTATAGAATAAGAGCACAGTACAAGATACTGATTGTCTTTGGCTGCATCTAAATGGCATGACTATGTCTGAATGTCTAGGTCAGCAAAACTATACTGTAGTACTCTTTAATGAGAGCTGTACATTTGTGCAGCTCCTCAGCCCTGTTAGTAAGTCAACCACAAAACTAAATCACATATGAAGAAAAATATCAGAAATCATATACATTTCTAAAAAGAAAAATCTACAATTTTTTAACTAAGCAAGACTAAAGATAGAATCAATAATGAATTGCAGAGTCATTCAGGCTGGAGAAGCCTCAGGAGTTCTCTAATACTACTAAAGCTCTGAGGTCAGACCAGGTTGCTCAGGGCTTTATGAAGTCTGGTCTTGAAAACCTCCAGTACAGACATTCTGCATCATCTCCTGGAAGAATATTCCAACACTTGTCTGTCTTCTTATCATGCCCACTCCTCCTAGCCCTTAAACTGGATCTTCTGTCTCTTTCAATTTATGTCTATTATCTCATGCGGTCCTGTCACGCACATATCTAAAGAGCCTGACTCATAACCCCCTGTAAGGACTGGAAGGCTTCTATCATGTTGCCTTTTCAGCCCACCTCCCATTTTACTCTCTAGGCTAAATAATCTCAGCTCCCTGAGCCTTTCCTGGTGGGTCATGTGCTTCAAAGAGTAAGTCACAATTAACTGCAGTAGTAGGACACAGATTTGAATAAGTAATATGCAAAAAGTCAGGTCCCCTTGCCCTAGTCTACTCTAAGTTCAGTACCTTTTTTTCCACATGGAGCTTCAGTTTTATTCTCTAACTGTCTAAATGTTCCTGCAGGCCACCACCAATTATCCACTTCCCTTGAGTATTGATGGATAAATTTTCAGAGCATTTCCTAATTTGATATAAGCTTCCAATTCAATAATCACTTTGCTCATTGAAAGAATTGCAAATATATTTTACATAGCTTCCAGCTTTAGTACTGGCTTTAAGGAACTTCAGTTTTCAGATGCTTATCCTGAAAAGACAGAGGTGTAGTTCCAAGATGGAGTTCTCATAATTTATATTTACCTGTTCTTGTAATTAAAGGTTTTCAAACTAGTTTTCTAATAAGTCTAACAAGGCATTGGGCCTGCCCCTGCTGCATTTGGAGATGGAATTGCTGGGTGAGGAATAGAAGGAAGAGATAGGGAACCCAGAGACTTAAAATGTGGAATGTTTGATTTTGTTTAGAGTGGAAAGCCACTTTAAGAACAAATTTCCAACCAAAGATGACATCCCCTGAAAAAGTGGAAAACTGAGATTTTAAAATACAGTTGCATAGACAGCATAAAGCATCTATTTTGTAATATGTAATCTAAAGTAATTATTGATAGATGCACTGCATAACTGCCTTGAAAAATAAGAATATTCTGCTTGAATCCAGCCTGTCTCTCCAAATGATTATGTTGTAGTAATGACTGAAAGTTGACATGTGCTGAAAGAAAGTTATTCTTTGCAAGGAGAGAATTTAAATACTAAAAGAGGTGCCAAAAGAAGTTGAGGCATCTTCATCCATGAAGATTTCAAAAAAAGAAAAGGAAAAATTAACTGGACAACACTAGGAACAATTTACCGTGGCTTTGAAATGAGTTTGAAAAAATTCTGTTTGTAGTATGATGGTGAGTTAATCTTGGCTGACTACCAGATCTTCACTCTTGCTTTTTTACCCCTTCTCCTCAACAGTACAAGATAGAAAATAAAAAGCTTTTTGAGGGTCAAGATAAAGACAGGGAAATCACTCATCAATTCTCATCACAGGCAAATCAGATTTGACCTAAGGAAAATTATTTTGATTAGTTACCAATTAAAATAGAGTAGATTGGTGAACAAAGAAAAAAGATTATAAAACACCTCCCCCCACCGCAGCCTTCTTCCCAGGCCCAGCTTCACTCCATCTCTAACTCCCCTACCACCCCACACCCCACCCAAAGCAACACAGGGGAATGGGGAATGGGTGTCTGCAGTCAGTCCATAACAGCGCCTCTCTGCCACTCCTTCCTCCGCACTCTTTTCCCTGCTTCAGTCTGGGGCCTTCCCACGGGCTGAAAAGAACCACCTGCACCAGCATCTCCTCCTCTTCTCTCACCATCTCAAGAGAGATGAGCAGACCTGATGGCATCCTGAGGTGCCTTCCATTCTAATGTATTCTGCCATTCTGTGATTAATCCAACTGTTTAAAGCAGCTGCTAAAATATATGAGCAGACATATCTAATTATTAAAAGCTCATTTAGTTTGATTTTCTGAAAAATTTAACATGGGTACAGTCAGTTCTGCTTTTTATCAGCTTGTGAACTGCACATCTATTTAAAATACTTGTTTTCTTGGAAGGAATGCTCCTTTAAATTTAAATTTATTTTAAGATAAAGAATAACAGTCTCTCATGATTTGAAAACAAATAAATGTTGCAACAAGTAAAAATATTTGAGTTTTATTTCTAACTATGAATCCTCATGGAAGCTAAACTGTAAGGCTTAAAGTACGTGCACCAAAGGTCCCTAAAGCATTTTAGTAACTCTCTTAATTGCATGAGCCAGCTAGCTATTAACATTACTGACATCCACTGTCTGAAACATGAAAGTCATTATGAGTACACTGTAGCTGCTCCAGACATCATAACAGGTAATAAAGGAGAATATTTCTCGATTTAAAAATAAAATGTTATATAGACACAATCTTGCAATAATAGATCTTTACATTGAACAGAAAGAAGGCTAGCTGAGCTGCTTTGTGTTGACTGTTGTAAAAGTTCCCATCATCTCTAAAATACAGCTCTAAAATTCTTCTTTTTTTAACTAAATCTTAAATTGCAAAACAAATACAGATAGAACAGACAGCAACGAATTTCCAGAAACAAACTCTACACCAAAATTTTCATATTGCTAGGAGTTATGTTTTTGTTCTATCTTAATCTTAGCCCTATATGCCTGATTCTGAACTTCACTCTATATGTATTTCTGCATGCCTCTACAAACACCGACACTAGAATTTAGCCCTAATAGCTCCTTTACAAGAAACTGTGAGCTCTGAAATAGTTGTAGGAGCTAAAGTCTGCAATCTAGCATAGAGAAGATGTTGTCATGCAGAGAAATATGCTACCATCTTATTGTGTTAGAGCTGTGTGAAATTGTTTCTTTATTCTGGACAGGAGGACTAGCACAGTGAGCTTTTCACCCACATCACTGGGTGAGTTCAGCCTTACCTGCTTACAAGCCACAAGTCAAACTTTTCTGAAGTGAAAAAATACCTATAAAATCAGTAGAAGTAATTTTTTATTTTTTTTATTAAACAGTGGTGTACGCACAGCAACTTTGGAAAAAATCAATCTTCACTACAAGATCTAGAAGAGTTGTAGTATAATGGCTCTTGAGCAGTGTTGCGGTTTATCCCCACAAGCAGTTCGAATCTGAGAGGCAGAAAACAGGTTCCACATGCTCAGGCTCACTGGCCACAACATAGTGTTTCCATTATAGAGACAGACACTTCACAGAAACCCTGCGACCCTTGCTATGGGGTGCTGCAGGTGCCCTAACTAGGAAACATTCCTTATTTGCACTGGTTGGTAGAAGTATTTTTATGGTAACAAAGTTCTGTTTTCTGAAGGAAAAGAAGTGGAAGAGAGACACCTGTGGTAGATGCAATACCAGTTATAAGCGTTATATTAGTGTAATATTCTTTAACCCATAGCTCGATGTAAAGAGCACCTTGCATCTATGGGACAGCTTGTGCTGGTTCTTTCTCAAGGACATAGGGAACTGCTCTGAAGCCCAGGCAAGCAGTAAGTTCTGCTGCAGGCAGTTAACAGAATTGGGCTGCTGCAATATAGTTCTCTGAAGGTGATACTTGAAAATGCGAATTCTCTAGCATTTTCCTCTTCCTTCTCTATTTAAGACTAAATTTCCAGAGAACTGCTAAACTAACATGCCATGAGTGTACAAAATGCACTTATACACTAGAAGATGCAAACAAGATCTTCCAAAATAATCTTTTTTTCTCACCAGGATTCTCAGTCTTTGCCTTTCCTTTATAGACAAACACCGTGTGCTTTGAACGCACATAGTACTCTGTTACTGCAAGTCAATTCACTATTTTTACCAAGATGTTAAACAATATTGGCTATCTACAATTTCCCACAAAATATTCCCGTTGCCATTCTAATTTGAAATACTGTGCAATTAATTTTTCAGTTGACTAAAGGTTCTGAGGAATTTTTATTCTCTTCACATAAAATATCCATTTTTAATTTGCTTGTCAAACCCATAGATTCTCCACTGAGTTAGTTTGTGCAATGTAGTTGCTAGGCAACCAAAATAATTTCTCCTATCTTAGTTCAGAAAAGGAAGATATAAGTTTACCAGCCTGAACCTTGCTGAAGCTTTTGTGGTTTAATTAAGTCTGTAACATTTATAATCCCTTGTCACTTATATCTCTCCACACTCATTTTTTTCATTGGCGTTTCATGGAGGTGGGAACAGATGCAGCAGTTCTCAGAGCGTGTGGTTTAAGCACAAGCCAGTAACAAATTACCTGGATTCATAACTTAGGAGGGAGCAGTGTAACCATATAGAACTTTTCAATAGTTTTCTGTTTGATGAAACAACACGCCGTAAGTCAGTATAGTCAGCTTCAGAAGTCAAACATGGAACAGTTACTTGTTTTAGTGTTCTCAGTGTTCATGTACTTCTAGATTGATAGAATACTAAAAAAAAAAACATAATGGCTAACAGTTTCTGTGAAAACTATTTTACCTTCCCCCTCACGGCTTATTATTTCATATTAAGATTGGACACATTCCATATTTAAAAGTTTCTAATTGAGTGATCTCAAAAAATTTTACTCATGAGATGGTGTTGTTTCTATCAGAAGTGAAATGTTTGTATCCACACATGCGCCCAATGCAGTAATCATGAATATAGTTTTAAAAACACAAGATTTAACATATTCAGTGAGTCATAAATTATATATAGCATTTTCAAACTGGAAGAGGAAGATGGGTCAGACAAGCATATGACTATATTCCATTTAAGATTAGGGCAGTTAAGAAGCAAGATAAGAACAAGCGAATAATAATGGTTGTTCCCAAAATGATGAGAAGACATCATTATAGGAAAGATAAGACAGTACTGGCAATAAAAAAAATCTTGCTTTGGTGAATAACAGCACTTTTTTGAAGGGTCCTTCAGTTCCTGTATTATTTTTCAGCAGAATGATAGATTTTCATGCTGATTCAGTGTTTTTTAGACATACAGGTTCTGCAGTAACTGCTATAGCAGACTGAGCTTCAAGCAGAGTCCCCAGAAAACAAGTTTTTGTTAAAATAACAGATTCCCTAACTGATGAATATTAAATATTGAGTACAAAAAAATAAAGGTGGAGTTTTTATTATCTACACAGCAATTTTCAATTTCAGCAACTAAACCTGGAAACTGCTCATCTTTCAGAATGGCTGACAAAAAAAAAATTCCAGTTAGACTCCAAATAAAATTTTCCTTCCCATTCCACGCTTCTTTTTTAAATCCAAGACTATCATATTAAAAATCCCAAAACAATGAGGCCTACAGTGATAACTAGAGCTCAGTAGGATTTAAGCAAGGTTTCACAGGGATTAGGTAAGGGAAGAACTGAATCATAAATATGCTACTTTTAAAGAAAGATTTTTAGCATGAAAAAGAATATGCGGCTCTACTATAAAAAGATGTGTCACCAGTTATTTCAACATCTTTGAAGAACTAATTTGTTGTGTGACAAAGACAGGGTTAAGTGAAAGCAGTACGTGCCGAAGGACCTAATATACCAGCTTTGGTGGCTATGATGTCCAAAAAGTGTATGTCAGAGGCAAAAGGAATTTAGGGTCATTAAAGACATAGATAATGGACAGTGGAAGGCAGTAGTTTAGGATGTCAAATGATTAATTACCTCGACTCTGCTTCTGCTCTTTATGCAGAATAAAATAATTAGGACTCTCTACTGAGAGACAGAACAACAGTACTTTTTCCATGCACAACGCACAAATCCAGTCACACTGAAGTAAGACCTCTAAGATTGCTCTGAACCATTGCCCAAAATTAAGCCAGAATAGACCATTATAAAAAAGGATACTGCTGGAACACAGAACTTTACTGTCCTGTCTGCTATGCCAAAATGAGTAGTGGAACATTTGCTATCTTTATATTAGCAAGGCATTTTGTACCTTCTTGGGGGAAAAAAAGAAACAACAACAACAACAAAAAAAAACCAAAAAAAAAAAAAAAAAAAAAAAAAAAAAAAAAAAAACCAAAAAANACACCGAAACAACCACTAAATAAAACCTAACACAGGCATCTTAGTCTGCAATGCTGCAAGCTGCAAGAACGTTAGCCACTGAGCTTGCTGTTTTCCACAGCAACGATGTGAGCATTACTTTGATACTAAGATAAGTGTTTTTAGTAACTTCAAGACACATATCATAGTGAAAACCATCTTAAATGTTAAGTTTTTTTTTTTTCTGACTTATGTATAGTATGGTAAACTGCAAGTAACTATAACAACACTGCACCATAGAAGCTACCTCTGAATTTTCATTTTCATTACACAGCCATGCACAGCATTGCCCTGTTCATTCAACCAGTTACCCTGATTTCCAGCCATACATAAGGACATGTGTGTATTTTAGTATGGGTCAGACTCATGGCATAAATAAATAGTCAGAGACAATTACCTAATATTTGTACATCTGAAAATTTCAATAATTATGCAATGGGCCAGATGCTACTCTAAATGACTGAAAACTGAAAGTCTGAATTGCAAAATGGAAGGAAAACTAGACTTCCGTTTAGGTTTGCTTCAAATATGCTGGAGCTGTTATATGGTGCCAGGTGAAAAACTAGCAGAATTTCCAAACAGCCTGTGCTGCTGTGAAGCCTTCAGATAACAACATTGTCCCTGTGGCTCCTTAGCTAAAAATGGTGAAGAGAGGGATACTCACAGTGCTCACACCTTTCTTAGTGAGAAAAGAAGAGGAGCAACAGAAGGGGAAACCTTTTCAGAGTAGCAGCAGCCTAGCAGAGTCCTTGATCAGAAGGGCAAAGCCAGGAGAGATGTACCCAGCTGCACCCAGCTGCCTGCTAAAGCCATCAGTGTCATTCCTTGTTCCTTTGATGTCTGCAGGCAACCAAAATGCCACATGTAGTTTGGCAAAAGGAGAGCTCCTTAGTCTCCATTTCCATTCAGTTCACCTGTGCTAGGATGACCGTAATACGGCAACAAACAAAGAATGCGAACACAAGACTTAGTAAAAGCAGAACTTTAAAAAAAGAGTAGCAGCAAAAAAGTGCCCAGGACATTACAAGAAGTTCATAATACAGATGTATAGAAAAACTTTATTTTTTTTCTTGGACACATTTCTCTTCCACAGTCATGTTAGATATTTTACAGTAATACCTCACATAGAAAAAAAACCAGAAAAATGTTTACATTTATGAAACCTGAATGTGTCTAGATACTGATCTGCCATTTTTTGGAAAGACAGGTGTCTGAAATATTATTCTTTCCCTACTATTTGCAGTAAGAAGAGAAAACAAATGTGAACAAGGACTTCATCTTACAATGTACTGTACAAAAATAAAGAAATAGTTGTGTTGGCAGTTCTTGGAACACATTGGGCCATTTACAACTGCAGGAAAACATTAAACAATGAAGGGAAAGGACAAAACTCCAGAAGCACATAATTGCCTATTTTAAGGCAGGATATAAATAATGATTAAAAAGTATCATTAAAATGTGGGCAAATTATTTGCCATAAATAATATCACCAATAAACTAACCTTTATCTCTTCATAGGCTGGCCAACCAAATTAGCCACATTTTTTAATCAAACCATCTGCAGCAACCACAACACTGGCTTTACTGCATAATTTTTTTTGTAAGCAGGATTTTTCTATTAATTCAATCTCTTGGGTTTCTGGGGAAAAAAACCACAACAATCCAACAACCAAAAAAACCAATCACACCAACAAAACCAATCAAACACACAGAGACAAAAAAAAGTTTACAGTCATATAGAAATCTTTGTCTGTAAATTTGAACTTTGACAAAAATTATGTAATTCTTAAGCCTAGATTACCCCTTGAAGATATTGATTCAAGTGGGGTCAGAAATACACCAAGTTGAGTTTTGTTAAACAAAATGGAAAATTTAAAAATTTAATGTCTTGATAAAGAAAAGAAACAAAAAAAACTTGTATTCCTGAAATAACTAGCACAGGACAGATTTTGGCAGCAAGGGCATCTCTTGCATTTTAAAATTTATCTGAAGCTGTTTTAAAAATAACTGGTCTGTCAACTTGAGTCAATCATTTTATTTTTTAAATCCTCTCATACTCTGTAGCATTTCTCTCCAAGGAATGTTTCCGGTGTGCTGTCATGTCCTATTAGGGAGTTGATATAGAGATTGTATATATTGGTGAAATCATTAAATTCGATTTTTATCCCAAGAGAGAGTGCAGCAAATATGAAGCTGGACTCAAACTCTTAAGTAAATTTTAAAATAGTTCAACGAATTGTTATATGATATTTTGTTAGTTTCAACACAAAATCTTGATGATGATGGCTTTCAGAGAGCAAAATTACCTTTTTTGTGTCAATGTGAAAGCTACCACTGTTATAACATACTTAAATGAAACACCTTATTGAATGTCTCCGAACATTACCTGGATATTTTTACTGTTCATTTTATCTCTTTTTCAAAGCCATGCTAGAAGAATGGCTTTCTCAGAGGGTCTCATATCTACTCCTTAGCTTGCCTAGCATAAACTGAACAGATATTTTGATTAAATCATGAGATATCTGCTTTTATTTCTTTACATCAGGCTTCATTCCTGTGGAATTTGGGAGTCCATGATTATTTCCTGTTCAGACTTTCTTCTCTCATTTTCCACAGTGTTTTGGAAAGAATACGACCTTTTCTGTCATACACCTAGTTATCTCCTTCTTACTAGTTCGGATCCAAGTTAGGATTTTCTCCTGAAGAAAACCACCTTTCTACTTCTTTCCACTACCCAATCTACTAATTTTGTGATACTCATTTTTCCAAGTAGCAAGTTGTAGAAAGAGCCAGAACTTTGCTTTTATCTGAGATTCCAGAATTTCTGGAACAGTACCATCATTCTTACAATAAACTACAGTGTGTAGTGTAAAAGCTGAAAGAGATGCTTCCAGCTTTTTCACTCTTTTTGAAAGATCTTAGGTCTGAAGGAACAATTTTATCTTCTGCTGAGAGGCACTAACCATGCTTAACACCTATTGACACAACGTTCTCACTCAGGGAGGGTGGGTGGGTGGTGTCCTTCCTCTTTACTTTTCATTGCAATCACTTTGTGTGTAGAAAAGAAGTGGAGGGTAAGGAATGGTGAAGGTAGGACGGGAGATGTATAATTACAGACTGCAAAGATATCTCCAATATTTTCCACTGTGACTGAATCAAAACTAGGAATTCAGGATGTAGAAAGGCTTCTGAAACAAAGATTATGCAAACTAATGCTCAATATTAATTAATGACTGCTTCATCTGAAGAGCTTTACACATACACACATAGAGGATCTAAGAAGGGATATAGATTTAAAAGGAAGAGAGAACATTTCTCTTTTTAAACAAATTATTGAGGATCAATATGTAGCTGTTCTTTATTCCTGTTAGTAACATTTTGTAGCAAATACTATGAAGTATCACCCTTCCTGCTAATGTAGCAGTTTCACATGTAAAATGTTTATCAGAAGCATATGCCTGATGGCTAGTAGCAATAGACTGGACTGTGAACTATACAAGCATTCTCTAATAAGCTATTTGATCTCAAATAATCCAGCTTGTTAACCACTCTCAGTTTCAATGCTTTATTTGAAACCTTTACAATTTATTCATTCATAAAAGGAAGACATTCAGCCCTACTAGGTTCAAGAAATAGAACATTCAAGTGTGAAGTTTAATGTAACAGGAAATATCAATTGGCTTCCTTAGCCTAAGCTATATTTGGTGTCAAACTCCTCAACTTTTAAAAATTATTTTCAAATAAGAAGACACAGTTGTGTTCAGAATTACTCTGCTCACTTTATATATATAGATATATATATATATCTATATCTATATATATAAAGTGAGCAGAGTAATTCTCATATAACTGCCTCTGAAATTTTAATGTGTGTATTTGTACATATACTTGCATTTATTTTTGTTTCTAAGCAAATGAAATGAGGAATAAGTCACCAATTCTTCACAGACATTGAAAGTTATATATATAGTATTCTGACTGTGAAAAAACCATCCAGGAGTTATAACAATGATCTTTACTGACCCACTCCTTTCCTGCTAACTTAATGTACTGTATTTTAAAAGCCGTGTACGTAGACAAAACAAAGCAGAGTAAGCCTGCCCTTACAGCAGAACATGGCTGCTGCTATCCACAATTTCATACTTCAGCGGTTAACTTACCTCGGCTGAGCCACCAGACCAACACAGGAGTGGCTTAGGAAAAGCTTTGTTTGAAGTTGATAATAGTGAGATAACAGATGACAGCTCTGTTCTATTGCTACCTGCTATCCTGCAATCCAAACTAATTTCTTTCTAATGCCACTTTGCATTCTGCCCTCTATATCTTCAGCTCTTTTGCAAGACAAAACAACTCTGTCAATTCACACATCAACCCCACCAGTAAAGAGGTGCTCCACCTTGTCTTCTCTGATTAGTTTTTTTAAAATATGACTGGTTAAAACTATAGAGATTCAACTGTGCCTGCTTCAGCAAACCATTATTTCACATTTCCTTTTCAAACTGTTTTGTTTCCTATTAAACATCAGGAATATATTTGTTGTATGCCCTTTTAAACAGGTCAGAGCTACCTTTGACTTTTCACTGAAAGGTTATCATGCAGAATAAGCCAAGAAAGTTCAATTTCGTAGGCAAAAGAAAACCCTCTAAGTTGTAGTATTTACATAACTACATAAAAATTTACATACCAACTTTTGCACTTGTAATTGATTTATATAACGGTGTATCTCAACAAAGATAGAAATCCCATATTCACACTCAAAGTGTTTCCTACACATATAGAAAGTCTCTCCAGCACATTACAAGCTAGCAAAGGACTAAATGCAAAACAACTTCTAAACCAGAAAACACTTGAATAGCTAGTTGTAGAGCCTCAAAAGGAGACTTCCTCTCTTTTAAAGAGCTTACTAAGAAAAGGAAATACTTTAAAAACCTTTAATTCTCATTTGATTCAGTAAATGAAATTGTATTTGATTTTTCTTAATACAAAGACATTCTTACTGTTGTAGTGAACATACAAAAAATACTTCAGGAAAATTGCAAACAGGTCTTATTCTGTAATCTTCAGCTCTTTACTGATGCGTCTAAACTTTTTAACTGAGTTCTTTGGTCATTTCATAAGATCTACAAAATTAAAAGCCCAGACTGAGGACCACACAAAACTGCTAACTCTTCTAGGCTCACCAGTTTGTCTGAGCAAGAATTTTAATTCTGAAATGTAAACAAAGTCCACCTCAAAGCAAGTTTTCATAAACGGAAAGAATGAGGATTTAATTATATTAGAATCAGACTCTAGATCTGAGCAGCCCATATTTTCAAAGCTAGGTAAGTTTTCAAAATCATGTTGTCAGACGGAAAGGTGTTGAAAAAATACGGTTTTGATAAAAATAACTTCAGAAATTAAATTTCAGATACTGAAGTTAATTGCATGGATTAGACTGAAAGAATTCCGTAACTTTTGGCAAGCCATTATTGAACACTTAAGATTTACAAAGTACTTTTTCCTTCCAAAGCCATCTTGGCAATTTGAATTACCTAAAAACCTAAAAAAGGTGTTGTTGGCTTCCAAACCTGAATACAAATCACATAAAAGTAATATATATTCTTGATTAAAAATAAACCAAACCAAAACAACTCAGTCTACTTACTACTTCTGCCAGACACTGTTAGCTTTGTATTGTCAACAGTAGTAGCTATCTACTAGTAATATCTATGTACAGCCTGAAGAATGACCCTGAAAAGCAGGGCTGTGGAAAGTGACCTGGGGATCCTGGTTGGTGGGAAGTTGGACATGAGTCAGCAGTGCCCTGGCAGCCAGGAGGGCCAACCCTGTCCTGGGGTGCATCAGGCACAGCATCGCCAGCTGGGCAAGGGAGGGGATTGTCCTGATCTGCTCTGCACTGGGGCGGCCTCACCTCGAGTGCTGGGGGCAGTTTTGAGTGCCACAATGTAAAAAAATATTTAAAACTATAAAATATATATAAAGTTACTAGAGAGTATCCAAAGCAAAGCTACAAAAATGGTGAAGGTTCTAGAGGGGAAGACATATGAGGAGCAGCTGAGGTAATTTGCTTTGTTCAGACTGCAAAAGAGGAGATGGAGGGGAGACCTCATTGAAGTTACAACTTCCTCATGAGGGGAAGAGGAGGGGCAGGCACTGATCTCTCCTCTGTGATGACCAGTGACAGGACCCAAGAGAATGGCCTGAAGTTGTGTCAGGGGACGTTCAGGTTGGATATTAAGGAAAGATTCTTTACCTGGAGAGTGGTTGGGCACTGGAACAGGCTCCCCAGGGAAGTGGTCACAGCACCAAGCCAGAGAGAGTTCAAGAAGCATTTGCACAGTGCTCTCAGGCACATGGTGGGATACCTGGAGCTACGCTGTGAAAGGGCTGGGAGTTGGACTTCAGTGATCCTTGTGGGTCCCTTCCAACTCAGAATATTCCGTGATTCTATTATTTTTTCAACCCTCAAATACATTAAAAAGAAGGAGTAAAGTTATATGCACAATCTGGGAGGAGGCCAGGGAGGGGAAGTAAACACTGATAGTTCATATTCTAAGTAATATTGAAGGCAGGTTTCAAACTACAGAGTATTGTAAATACTCAAAGTGAAATACATCAAGAGTTTTAATCAGTGTTTGAACTACATAACTTCATGTGATAATACATGTTGTTTGTACTGATAACAGAAGGCCGCCTCTCTCTTTTCTGCCTCCATGCTATGTGTCAGGACTGCAGAAGCAGTATTTTATCAACTGTCTATTTACATCATGAAAACTACATTTCGAATAATGAAAAAAATCATGAGACATCTGGACTGTTTTGAAATAGTCTTACAGAAGGTGATCTAAGCAAATGGATGTGCAATTTGCAATCAAAGTAGGCCTGCTGGGTTTGGCAGGCTTCTTGCTCTTTACCCTTTCCATGTTGTGAGTGATACATTGCTTTTGCTGAAGAACTCAACCCCAACCTTTCCTTTTGATCAGCTGTTGAGAGTTTATTGTGCCTTAAACAGAAATAACAGCAGAGACTTGTCTAGTACAGTTTTCACAAAAAAAAAAATATCCTGAAATCATTCCAAGAAACAATATTAAATATGCAAATAAAATGAAAGAATGTAATAGCTTTGAAAATGTTTACAGAAAAGTATTTCAGGTAGTTTCTATTGATGATAGATAACCAAAATTCTTTTAACACAACAATTTAGAAACTCTAACAGGAATGCGTGAGTGGAATTCCTTCTCCAAATAATACAGTAACACCATTCTGAGAGGTAAAACATAACCACAGTTTTGAAGATTTGGAACACATTCAATGAAAATAAGGGTAAACAAACTGTTATGCTGCTTTTAAATGGTTTTTTTTTTCCTTTTGCTTCCTTGAACCCCAGCTGTTGTACATTCAATTGTAGGCAGGAGTCACTGAGTCAAGATCAGGCTTTCAATGCACTTTCAAATAACTCATTGGAATATACTACTCTGTCCTGCTGTTTGAAGTATGAAGTCACTTCGTGTTAACCAATGTATGACTCAACAGGAGTTTTTGTGTGTGATCTCACTTTGGCTTAAAAATTACAGCCTTTTTTCACAGGTTTCCTTTCAGTGGAGCATGCCAAAGTTAGTTTCATCTGTTTAAGGAAGTCTTGGTCCTCTTTTGGCTATAAATAGAAGCAGCGTTGCATATTTTGGTCTTATGGGTGTTACAAAACTCTAAAGTGTAGTCAATTATCTTACTTCTGTGGTCTGAATGACCCCCTTGCAAACTGATGTAAAACTCCATGTAAATATCAAGAGTGAATTTCTTTAAAGGGTTTTTCTCTTACACTTTCCTCATTATGACAATAGATAGTACACCCATAAAGGGGGGAATAGAGTACAAATAAGATCAGTGGGAGACAAATTTTCCCCACATACATTCCAAAAGAAATACAATTTCAAGAGGAAAAAGGAACGGAAAGGAAGATAGGGAAATGAAAACCTGAGTAATAGATACAGTTTACTTCACTGACAAACAGAAAATTCAAAATAAATAAGACTGAAGGACTATGTTTTATAAAGAAATTTCTGAAGCCCTCTCTATGAAGAAGAGATGCACAACCAAGGAAACAAGTTTGAAGGCTTGGGAGGTGTGTCACTGTGAGCTGCAGGAACTGTACTGCTGCCAACAGCACTGTCTGACAGTCCCACAGCCAGTCTGACCCACTGGAGATTTTTAATAGATACAAGGGAAAATAGGAGGTATGAGGGGAATTAGTTATAGGTTTGTCTTACCAATAACATTCCTCAAGGTTTGAAAGAGTGCAGGTAATTTGTTTTTTCATTACTTGGCATTAATAATGAGTAGACATTCACCTATTTTTTCCAGAAGCATAGTACATCTGCGATTACTTCTCCAAGGACTTCATTTCACAGGTTGAGCTAGATAAAGGAGGTTCTCCTTTTTCTTATTTTGCCCTCTAGTGGGAACTGAGACTGCCAAGCATAGACAAGTAAAATTTCAAATAAAGACCAGTGCAGGTCAGTTGAAAAAATAATAAATCTGAAACATCTTATATCCCAAAAGTAAACTTTATTTTGCTTTCCATAACGACAGTATACTTCTGAAATTCTGTTTCATTTGCTGTGACATTTTTAACATCAGAACTTTAGACAGTTTTTGAAAAACATTTCAAGCACTTGTGATTTAGGTTCCAATTTAGTATAAAAAGATTCAATTTGACACTTAACATATTCAGAGAATGGTTCAGCATTCAATAATTTAGCTCTATAGGAAGCCATTGATTATCTAGGAATGCAAATACTATCCATTGCTTAATACACAAAACTGCATAGTAGCTCTTAAAAGTCACTTACAAACCTGAAGTAAAACTGGTCAAAATTGTTAAGTTCAAGGAAAATAGGAGCACTAAGCAGAAGCACAGGGAAGGCATAGACCCATTATTAAACAGGGCAGAGAAACTAGTTACTAATAATGTGACAAGGCAGAGGTTTCTGGTACTTTCTTTTCCACTGTCTTTAGCGGCATAGCTGGAGTCCACAAGATCGAGTAGGTAAGACAGCACATGTCAACCCATCAGTAGTGGAAGAAGGGCTAGACTTCAGCTTCTTGCAAGGTTTTAGCCCACATAAATCTATAGGTCCAGAGGGAATGCACCCCAGTGAGTTAGGAGATGTGGCTGACACTATTGCAGACCCACTGGCTGTAATATCTGAACAGTGTTGAAGCCCAGGGGATGTCCCTGATGACTGGAAGAGGGTGATTACAAAGTTCTGCAGCTAAAGAGCCCAGTGTAGGCTGGGGTCTGTGTGGCTGGGGAGAAGCCTTGCTGTAAGGCACCTGGGGGTCTTGGTAGACAAAAAATTGAACATAAATCAGCACAGTTCTGCTGCAGCAACAAAGGCAAATTGGATTCTAGACTGCGTTCTCAGGGGCATTGCTAGCACCAATAGAGATGTAGTCATCCCAATCTACCCACTGCTTTTCAGGCTGCACCTGTATGTCCAGTTCTGGTCCCCAATTTTAAAGAATGATGTGGACAGACTAGAGACGGTCCAAAGGAGAGCCACCAAGATGAACAATGGGCTAGAGAACATCCCTGTGAGGAAAGAATGGAGTTAGGTCTTACCTCCTTGAAGAAGAAAAATCTTGGGGGTGTTTTTCATGGTATTTGGGTATTTAAAGGGTAACTACAAAGAGGATAATGATCCTGTCTTTGCAGGGAACCACATGAAGAAGACAAGGGATTACAGATACAAACCAGGAGAGATTTCATCTCAACATAAGAAAGAAATTTTTACAGAAAGAATAATCATCCACGGAAACAACCTCCCCTGGAGTATTGTAGAGCTCCTGTAGCTGGAGGTTTTCAAGATACAATTAGACAGCGTGATAGATAATCTCATCTTCTATGAAATCTGGAATTATTTTCAATAAGAAAATTACAAAGTCCCGCTGTTATTGCATGCTTCTTACATTAAGAAATGCCTGAATTACTGCAGATCATTAAGAGGATTTACAGGATTTACCTCATAAAAAAGGTGCATGTGCAGGACTTTTCCCGCATTTTCTCAGATATTTTGTATTTTGCTTTGATGCTATACTTACTATAAACATTTATAGGATTGGTAGAACAATAGAAGACTGAAAATAGAACTATAAATTTTATATGCATCTATTTCTATAGTAAAATACATATAACACTCTACATTCCACTGATTTTTAAAAGTAAATAGTAACTCTAGTACATTTAGGCAATATTAACTCCATTTTAGTCTGTTACCTCATCATCACAATAGGACAAAAAAATGTATCCACTAACACAATGTTTCAACTGATTTAAAAGAAGTCAGTAGCACACAGAATATTGTGCAGTGGAGTCATTAGAGAGGGACACCTTACAATAGAGTCCTTCACATTTCAAATCTATTTTGCTATTCTTAGTTTTTGTTCCCATTTGCCACACTGGTGAGGCTGTCAACAGCTCCAGCCACACCATCCATACATGAACAGACATGACTAGCTGTGGTTCTACCCTTGAGTGCACATCTTATTTCCATACTGAAAACAGTGTATTCCAATTGTTTTGATACTCGTGCAGTAGTGGACCTCACCATGTCATGCCAGATGGTTTAATCCTCCACCAGACACTGGAAGACTTTTGTTGCCCTTCTAGGTCTCCTTCCAATTGAAAATCAGAGCAACTCTGTGCCCCTCTCATGTACCAAGGAGACCTATCATTTCTTTCCCTTTCCATAAAATTTCAGACCCCTAAGTGTTTTAGGGCTATTTCAAGTCATCCCCAGTCCTAATGTGAGGGTGGCTTCACTGCCAAGCTGACACTATGAAAACTTCAGTGCATGTCTCTTTCAATCTTCCGTATCAGATCAGGAGATCAGAAAGTATACAATACATATTTTCAAACACTGCTTATTCACCACTGGAAAAAGACTGCTCAGAAGGTTGCCTGCAGGTAGGCTTGTAGTAGAAGCATTAGCAAAGAAGAGATGGTAAATATAAATTTTATATTGCCAAAAAAAGTGCTAACATATAAAATATACAGGCTGCTAAGCAAAGAATTTCTCTAAACCTCTGGAAAGTAAAAAATGTGATTATAGCTATAGTTACAAAGAAAGGAGAAGGTAAAAAATGGACTGATAACGTGAACGCTTTGATACAAGCATGTATTTTTATCTTCTCTGCTTGCCAGAACAGGTTCCTTCCTAAAATTTTAGCAGACTGGATTTAATCCATCACTTTTTAAAATCTATTACTGAGAGATATTTCCACATTTCCACATTTCATCTTAAAATGAGGTCCACGAGGCAGTCACAACTTAAACTCAGATAACAAACACTATAAGAAGAGGTGCTAGGGTAGAATAAACAGCAGGTGGCCATGGAGTAGGTGATTCTTTATTTGTAAGAAGATGTGAAAGATGTATAAAAGTAAACATAGATTTAAATTATTTATCCTAACCACTTTTAGAAACAGCAAATAACTCCAGAAAATATATTGAGTATGTCAAGAAAAATATTATTTTTTATTCTCAAAAGACAGATTTCTGTGTTTCAAAGGATAGAATTCTGAAAGAAATTCTATAAGAAAGAAGTGAGATAGAGGCTTTTGCAGGAGGAAACCTGTCACCGGAGATTAGAGGTTTCTGTCAGGGTTGCCTACCAAGGCGGTGTGGAAGAAAGGAAAAGAAGTACACAAAGCCTTCAAGAGGGCCTGGCTTTGCCTGTACTCATATAATACAAAAAGCTATATTCCAAGTTTTTTGCATATTTTAACTCTTGGCAAGGCAGACATCTTATCTACTGTATGCTTCTGTTCCCAGCAAATCCCACTCTGAAGTCACAAGGACAACAGCAAAACATCTTCTAGGAACATACTTTCTGTCCAGATAAGACAGTGAACAATTTTTGATGAAGGTTTTGAAGAAACAGCATAGACCACATGATTCCATGCAAGTTCTAGTGTCCAGTACCAAGCACGAGTACGTCAGTCCTTGTCCATATCCAGTTTGTTATCGCACTGTAGGCCTCACCTCTCTAATGATCAGTGGTGGATTGTTACTGGGCCCCATAATTAAATAAAAACTCTCCCCAAAGAGATAAGAAAAGGATCTACCATTCAAGGCTGTTGGCATGAAGTACCATCAGTGGAGTCAAGTGGTTTTTTGGGTTGTTTTGCCTTGGGTTTGTGGATCTGGGTTTTTTGTTTGTTTGAGGGGGTTTTTTTTATTGAGGGGTTTGGGGCTTTGGTGGTTTGTTTGGGGTTTTTTGTTGTTTGGTTGGTTCATTGGTTGGCTTGGGTTTTTGTTGGATTGCTTTGTTTGCTTTATTTGCTTTGTTTTTTAAACAACAAGCATAAACATCCTATCACCAATACCAGGAAAACTAAGCTTTTCTTCATTCTGATGTGTGCTAACACTTTTCCTACCTAATCTATATACCAGCTAATGTTGATGTGGGTTTTCTCGTTTTAAGACTAGGTTTACTCCACTGAAATTTGGCAACTTTTTAATTGATTCGACTGAGCTTAAAACCCCTTTGATTTCAATGCTAGAGTAGAATGCCACTATTATTATGTTGAACTAGTTTTGTAAAATCTGGAGAGACCTTGAAAAACTTAAGAGGCGGGCCAGTGCAAATCTCATGAAGTTCAGCAAGGCCAAGTGCAAGGCTGGGTGGGGAATAGATTGAGACTAGCTCAGGGAGAGAAAGACAGAGGTGTTCATGGGTGAGAAGCTCAGCATGACTTGGCTGTGCCCTCACAGCCCAGAAAGCCAACCATGCCCTGGGCTGCATCAAAAGAGGAGTGACCAGCAGGATGAGGGAGGTAATTCTCCTGCTCTACTCTGCTCTCATGAGCCCCCATCCGGAGTGCTGAGTCCAGCTCTGGGGAGTCCAACACAGGAAAGACATGTACTTGTTAGAGCAAGTCCAGAAGAGAGGCACTAAGCGGATCAGAGGGCTGGAGCACCTCTCCTGTGAAGACAGGCTGAGAGAGCTGGGGCTGTTCAGCCTGGAGAAGAGAAGGCTCCAGAGAAACCTTAGAATACCCTCCAGCACCTAAAGGGGGCCTACAAGAAGGAAGAAGAGGGACTTTTAAAAAGGACATGTAGTGATAGGAAAAGGGGGAATGTTTTTAAGCTGAAGGAGGGTAGGTTTAGATTTGAAATTATGAAAAAAATTTTTACTGTGAGGGTGATGAGGCACTGGAACAGATTGCCCAGAGAAGCTGGGGACTCCCCATGCCTTGGAATGTTTAAGATCAGGTTGGATGGGGCTCTGAGTACCTTGGTCTAATGGAAGATGTCCCTGCCCATGGTAGGGGTCAGAACTAGATGATCTTTAAAGTCACCTCCAACCTAAACCCTTCTATGATTCTATGAAAATCAAAATTAGAGAATTTTAGAGAAAGCTCAATAGGACATATGATTCAGGAATTGTACCACACTAACACACTTGTCACTGCTTCTTTCTCGACTGTTTTACCTGGGAGACCTCATTTCTCCTTGTAAGGCAAAATGGACAATTCTTAAATGGTAGTTTACTTTAAACATGCTTGATACTGTAGAAAAGATCACAGCAGGATTTTCTGAGAACCACTAGACTAGAAAGCATGCTGTGCCCCCAGTCCTCTGTGCCTAATTTGTTTCAGGCTCACTGCTTTTTGTTTAGATAGTAGCCTAAGGGCCCATCTGCCTCCTGAGAGGTGCAGTAACAGAGATTTAGAAAGAAAGATTCTGATTACATAGGGCTTCAAAGACTGAATGCTGTGTTTTGATTATACAAAAATTGAGTAGCACTAACAGTCCACCTGTTTTTCTTCAAAGTCTAATTCATTCCAAATAGAATAATTTCATTCTAAATTGCAAAATGAAATTCTTGCTCATAGTTTGTATTCCTATATCAGTAGCTCTTCCCAAAATAGGTCAAGATTCTCTTACTAGGATTACACTTCCTCCTTGATTTAGGTTGGAAGACAAATGATAACATGTCAGTAGGAGAGAAATAAAGAAAAATGAGAAACCTGGAAAGAGAAAGTTCTCCTTTTCCATGACCTCATCTCCAAAATGTGAGAAGTCCATTTCAGATTTGTTGGGACTTTTAATGCTCAGACCAATAGGATTTGTAAACATTCAACAGTCAATAATTGTGAAACCATGGTGTGAGTGGCTGAAGTCAATTGAAGTGCACTGAACAGCCACATGAACAAAACATTAATCAAGTGACCTAATATATAACTAGAATGCGATGGCACTAGAGATAAAGGTGCCAAATAAATATTCTGAATTCTATGCAATTATTGACTCAGGAATGCAATAATCATTTAGTGAGCCACCACTGTCTGAAGAAAGAGTGAAAATGTGACAGAAAATGCTTTCTAAAAACAAACACACATGAAGATCACTTAGCATATCCGGTGGACCTCCATTCACTCTAATGCAGTTGAACAGCGAGGTATTGGGAATAAATGTGTTGTAAACCATTCTCTGTGTTCAGTGTCTACACAGGGAAATGAAACCACAGCATGAATTTTGACTTTAGTGTTGTACTGGCTTGCCATGACACAGCTACACGCACCTCTGCTGTAGAGAGTAGACAGATACTGCAGAAAAACCTTGCTAGTCAAATAATATGACCTTAAACTTTTGACTTGACTGAAACTTTGGGTGTTAACATTACAAGGACTATCGAATCCATTGTTACTTTTGATTTAAACAGCTGCATATTCTCATTCTGACAGCACTGAAGGTTAAACAACAAGCAAACTATGTCCCAAACCTTGCAAAGAGCAATTGATTGCTCTGAAACCTAGCACATTATTCTTTGCAAGATAGACTTCTTTACTCCCTACATTTTATAGCACGTAAGTACTTTTACCCATCAGTATAGGTAGTTTCCCTTCCCTCAATTTCTCATGGAACAATGTAAATGGATTAAATAAAAGTTCTGTTTAAGTATAAAGTGAAGGTGAAAAAGCAGGTAGAATACCATGAAGTACAACAGAATAGTTATAGCAATCAAGTGGTCTGTATATATCAAGCAGTTAAAAGAATACTTTTTGATAAATGATAGTCAAATATTTCCCCTGGATGATGAGGAAGCGGAGCTTAGAATTTTTATCTTCATAATGTTCAATAAGGAACTTGCATTCCAAATAAATCTAAAATTTAATGTAGCTGCTAATCTGCCTTCAGTTATGTGATTCCCTTTCAAATGTGTATAGCAAGTTCTGAGCAGCTGCAGTGTGCTACAGCTCAAGGAGAGGAAAACTACTCATTGAGACTGATGCCTCCCAGACCACTGAATTTCTTGGTCTCATTGTACAACTTACATAAAAAACCCAGTAGGTTTTTCTTTTGAAGAAGATTGCAGTTAAAGCAATTCTTTGTTAAGTTCACAAGAGCAGCAGCCTGATAACCACAAACCTCTCTGCTGATTAGCAAGAGTTGGGGGAGAATATTTTAGGATTTATTCTATTGCAAGAAAAATAAATACGGAAAACAGAGTAATTGTGGACAGTACAATTTCTGAACAGAAAAGTGTCATATCTGTCTTTTTACTGCATTCTGAATGTCATTAAATGATTTAAAATGTTGAATTCGATGATCTCAGACGTCTTTTCCAAACCTAATTGATTTTCTGTGATTCTGTAAACATAATCGTCCAAAATTAATGTCAGTGTGAGCTGAGATTTCTGGATCTTACAGACGCCTCTTCTTCCAAGAAGGTTTTAGAAGCTGCAATTCTCTAAATATCTATATGGTGGGCCTTTCTGAAGGAATAAAGCAATCTTGCCATTCTCTTTGACCATTCCCTTCATCTGGCAATCAGTGCACACTAGAAGTTGGGTTGGAAGTTCTGTGGGGAGTCAGTCCGTCTCCTTTGCTGAGGTTTGTTATGGCACAACTGAAAGAGGTTTGATCTAGGTCAAAGCTTTGAGAATTTATCTGAACCTAATTTAAATGTCCTATGAATACACCATGGATGGCAAATTTCATGAAAATCAAGTCACATCATGCTTTCTTCTAGCTAAAAATGCAAAAAATATCCCAACAACTCCTCCCAAAACAAAAAAAATAAACAAGCAAAACGCAAAACCAAACAAAAAATAACAAAAAAACCTCCACAAGCAAAAGAACCACACTAAACAAACAAACAAACAAAAATGAAAAAAGCCTCACACAAACACTTAGAAACCAACAAAAAGAACCCCACTAAAAGCAGTATCCAAAGGTGTATGCAACTTCTTGCTGTGGTTTAGAAATGGTTTTTCCCAAATTAGTGTTTCCACTGGAACACTCCAAACCATGCGCTGCTCACACACTCACTTCTCCCTCCCCATTCCTTTTCCCCTATAGAGGGCTGGAGAGGAGAATTGGAGGTACCAAATGCAAAGATCAGAGGTTGAGATGAGAACAATCTACTAGAAATAGCAATGAGATAGGAAAACAAACAGTAGCAGCAACAATATTAATAACAGAGTGTACAAGAGGTGAATGATTGACTCTGCAGACTGAATCACTTCACCACCGAGAAACCTCTGGTCACACCCGACTGGGCTGACATGCTCTGTGACCAGGAAGGGACTCCTTTCCCCATCCCTGAAAAATGGCATGAGGCAATATAGAATAATCTCTGGGTCCTAGCCAGGCCCATCCTGGCTGCTGCAAAAATCAACCCTGTACTGTCCAGAACCAGGACACTTGTATTGTCCTTCCTAGTCCTCTGTGGACAAAAAAAATTCATGGTGTTCTATTATTTTAAAATTAATAGATTTTTAGATTTTGTTGTTATTGTTTTGAAGTAAATTGGTTCAAAGTTTCTCAAAGTATGACAGGCACTGAAGACAATGCCACTGTCTTATTTTCTGCTGTGCTAGAATAGCCATGGGAAGTACTGTTAACATAGCAATTCTTCAGTGGATGTATTAGTTTAGACAGTCTCCCACACAGAATTTTTATTTCAACAACAAATGAACCAGCAAGTTCATCACTGTGTGAACTTGGAGCACTTTTCAGAGAAATGAGTACCTTTTTCATGTTCCTCTATATTAAAATAACACTGGTTACAAGACATGTCAATCTTGCTGAGTCATAAAAATCCATATTTGATTAATTACTGCAATTTGTGGTCTAATAGACACAAATGCTTATTCTCCTCAATATGGAAATGCACCAAGTAATATGCTAGTTTAGGTTTTATTTTTACTGCAGAGGTACTTAGAAACATCAGTAAAAGTTGGTTTTCATATTATAATTAATTCTGACCCTTCTAAGCAAATTGTAGCACCATACTTTAGAGATTGAAGCCGAAACACACCAACTAGTCAAAGTTTAGGCTAATTTTCCAACATTTCAAGGATGGAACAATAATTCCATTAAATAGAAAACTGTTTTCATAGTCAAATGATACTAGAATAAAAAAGAACAATTATATTGAAGTTGTTAGTCTTGAAGTAATATAACTTTGTAAGAGAGTGTTAAGTCAGTTGAGCAGTTTCAAAGTCTCCTTCAACTTTGTTAGTCTGCTGGCAAGTAATGAGCTCTTTGGGTATCACTACGAATCCACTTAATAAAGCTTTAATTGAATCTTTCTTTAGAGTTAACATTTGCTTTCTGAAATGGAAATTATTTTCTATGAAGATTAATTATTATATCTGAGGCTCAATTTCTCATATTAAGGCAAATTTTCAAAACAAGCATGTTCTAGCCAAAACTAAGAAGAGAGTGTAATATTTTATCAATTCATAATGAAGAAGAAACGTCTGTCTTCTACCTTGATGGTACTGCTAAAATAGCTCCTTATTTCATTTAAAGTTTATACCTCAGAGTGTAGTAGCACAACCACTCATGATCATTTTTTGTTTAGCTGGATGGGATTGATCTTTTTCTTAAATTATTATTATTATTGAGAGTGAAAACTTTTCTGTGAAAAAACTGTTTGAAAAACCTTCAGTTAAACTCAGGTTTATAATCAAAACAACTAATTATTAGATGAATTGTGAAATATAACCAATACAAAAAGTGAAAGTCACAATTTTATGTGTTTGGCTTTGGGGAGTTTGGGGGTTTTTGGGTTTTAGGAATGTTTTTTTGGTTTGTTTTGAGGAGTGTTAGTTAGATTGTTGTTTAGGGTTATTTTGAGGAACATTACAGAAAAGGAAAATGCACCTTGATCATCTTTATTTACTATATTGTTTCTTTCACATTCTTTCCTGCCTTCTTTTCCTAAAATCAGGAAAGTCCATTCTTCCAAATATGCTTATTTTTCATAATACACAACAAGTTAAAGCATATTCCAGGAACAGTTACAGTATCCATCATGGATAATTCATACTGTATGCAGTTAGAACTCAGATGTTACTCCCCCGAATGACTCTGAGATACTGACCGCATAAACTTGAGCATGAACTTTGGAAATGACAAGATTAAAAGTCATCTTTCTCAGACAGTTTACCAGTATGCAGTTGCTGCAAATGTCAGAAAATACCACAGTTTATACAAACAGTGAAAAAAGGCCCTCTCCCACTCAGCACTCAAAGCCTTCACTAATATCATAATTAACAGGAATAAAAAAAACAAATACCCCACAACACATACAGATTAGTTATTTCCTAACATCTAAATAAATCGCATATTGACAATTTTAAATCAAGAATAAGATTCTAAGCTACATTTTTTGCCAATTAATTTATTAAGTGTTCTGCAATATTTATCTGGGAAATAAGTACGATTTTCAGCTGTAACTATGTGTTAAAAGACCAGAGAAATAACTCATTACTTCAGTGCCATAATTTTGCATTTTACTCTAAGAAGTTTTTAACGCATCCTTGACAACTTCTCAAAGATTACTAGAAGCTAACTTGTGGCTGGGCTTGCTGAGGGACATATCAATATCTTTCTTTGTTTGTTTCATGGTTTGCCTAAGTAAATAAAATAACTATATTAGAAGAAAAACATTTTAGAGGTCAGTTAGTTTTCTTTTCTGTATAATTCCTGTGTCTGGGTGTTCTTTTATCTAAGCTACTAAAATTTTTGGCTACACATTTTTCATGATAGATGGGGGAAAAAAGTATAGACATTTTCCTTTCTAATGTCAAATGGTTTAGATATTTGTAATATATGTTTTATAGTCAAACAATGCATTACTGGACTATCAAGAAATATTTCAAAGCTGTTCCTTGCCACTAGATTCCTTTAATGACACACTGTACACTGGTTTTTTAATGCTCGGCACTGTAACAAAAGTCCCACATGTGTTCAGAAATCATAATATGCTGTTTTCACAAAGTGTTGCATTGATTACTAATAAGTCTTCCTGCCCCTCCCTCCTCCTCTCCCATTTATTCCAATTTTCCGAGGATTCCTTTTCTACAGAAGGCTTATTGCCCCATAAAGACAATAAAGCACTGGCTCGAGCTGACCATGCCACAGTGTTTTTGTTACGAGATGAGTTCTGTCAATCTCCCAATTTCTGCTCACAGCCTCATTATATTAATAAGTGCTCACTGCACTTATTACAGCTCACATGGCCGCACCGCAGACAAGAAGGTTTCATGACTCTGATGGAATATTGGCAGTAGCACCTCTACCCTCTCTGATTCTTTAGTGGCTGCATCACATTTTTATTTTGGGTTCCCCTATCACACTGAGGTCTGTCTTCTTTAACTTCAGGGTGTAAATTCCAGACAGCAGAAATTCCAGAATTAGTTTTTGCATTCATGTCTTTTGTACCTCTAAGCACCACTGAAATTCTGTTACAGTCCTGGAGTTCACCTGAGACACATCCTACACTGACAAATCTCGTAATATGCAAAGTAAATAACAAAGTGAACACCAGGACGGAACAATTTAAAATCTACCAGCAACTTCACACCAATGAATTTCTTCCTTCAAAAAAAAGTTTTGGTGACTTTTTCTATTATTTCTTTTCCATTTTTATGAAATCTCATGAAGTGTTACATCAGTTGATTAGAGTACTTGCTTTATTTCCTACTCCCCCTACCACTTATATTGGCATGACCTACACTCAATAGTCCTGTACTAAAGCTGGATCTTATTTCCCCTTTACCTTCAAAATTTTCCTAAATTTAAGGTCAGTGCATCCTCTGTAACAATAATAGCATCCTAGTATTACAATAAAGCCTATCAGTGTTATGTTTCATTGCAAAGCTAAAAATTAAATAAATCACCAGATAGCTCTAGACATTCTGGCATTTCACAAAATAAAAAATTCTGAGTTTATTTTACCTGGAAATGTTGTTGTTTCAGGCTCATAAATAGACAGTCTCTTGAGATCTTCTCCACTGCTCTTTTCAAAACATTCTGAATTCCAGTGTTACTTTCTCAAAATTTAATAAGCAAAAAAAATCTTAGTTCTATAGGGTATTAAGAAAAAACTGTCATGCATGAAGTGCATAATTCGTTTATTATTGACAACTAAAATGAACAAAAATTACTTATAAAGCAGATGGTTATTTATGCAGCTAAATAGGTTTGCAGAGTTAGTTACTGTTTACTTGTAAAGGGTTCTGTTTTTCTTATTAGATTTTGCTTTATGGCAACCCTTTTCTTGTTGTTTCCATGTAGATCTCAAGTAACACCACAAGATCTGACTTCCTGCAGTGCTTATGAGATAAGGAAACTAAAAACTGGTGTGGTCTGGTTTTGTTCCCTGCTGACAACCAGCTCCTGCAGTTGTGCATGAAACGGATACAGCTGATGAAGCTATTTCTAAACCACTCTTTTCCACAAGGATAAAAAAAAAATATTCCCCACTATTCAACTATGGGATTTCTCAGAGCTTGGAAAGTTGAACAAATTCTCTATTGCACATACCACAGTTTAGCAAAACAAATAAATAATGAAAATACAGAGGCAAGTTAAGAGCATGTGGGTTATTAAATACTTCTGCACATGAAAAAAAAACAAAACTGGGAGAGAGAAGAACTGAAGATTTAGGGCTTTTGTGCTTTAATTGAAAAAGTTAGAGAGTATACGTCATCCAGAAAGAAGTCACTTTCTAGTAAGATACTGATGTAATTCTGAAAACATTCATCAGATATATCCTTTTTGCAGTCACTTCTTTTTGATTGTTGCTCAGTCCAGAAATGAAAGTGCCAGGCAAGGCAGAGACGTAATACTTTTATGGTATCAAGTGCTGCTCACAAGTTGTTTAGTGGCAGATATTTCTTTAGTGTTCCTTCTTCATAATATTTCTAATTCCTCTTAATGAGCTCCAGATGGTCTCTACAAGTATCATCGAGATACCAGGACAGTGCATGATGCCTCAGTAGGAAGTTAAGCTTTAATTAATTGTTAGAGGATTTTCATTTATGAAGTTGCAACGCCTCTTTAATTCAAAATATTCTCCTGAATCATTCTGGAATAGCTTTTTTTTATTTTTGTGGAAATGAGTGTTCATAATAGAGCAATCACCAACAGGATACTGTTTTGCCATTTCCTGGAAGATCCTTTGTAAAAGATGAAAGGACAAAGCATTGAATTGCAACCTTCTTTTTACACAAACCAATCAACCCTAGCATGTTTAAGATCCTGTCTTTCACTCCAGAAACCTGTCCAGAAAAATAAGCCAGGTAATTCAATTTCGGTCTTGTGAGAAACTGATCTGTACCTCCCCAATAAAAAATAGTGTTCAACCCTTTGTTCTGTTGCTGCGGAAGCTTGACATATTTTTTTTTTTCAATTATTTTAACTGAGGAACTGTCAGTAAGAAAACAGCCTCATAATCACTTCTTTTCTGACTGTAAAAATGTTTAACACAGCCTTGAGAAAGACTCCTAGTATTCCAAATTCATCAACCTTAGCAAGAGTTAGACCCTTTAACAGGCTGTTAATCCTGCAATTTTCAGATCACTCATAGGCCTGTGCTGTCTTAAATCTTTGTGAAATCTACTGATGAACCTACTTCACTTCTGTTTAATTCTAAAACACAAAGAGTTAAAGATCTACTGTATTTAAAAAAACATGGAGGCAGAAGTTACTCTTTCACCTTTTGGACCTTAGAAGCACAGTTCTGCAGTTTTGTGAGTCCTGTTAAGCACTATCTGTTAGGTTTGCAGGTCAAAATTCATATACTCAGAAATTCAAGCATGTTGTTCTTCCTCATTCATGTAGCTATGGTAATTAAAGCACAACTAAAGAAGAGGAGAGTCATTTACCCCACTCCTCACCTCAAGTATTGAACAAAAAGTCAAGGACTAGTTGTTATTGAAAACATGCTGTGCTAATCATTATAAATCCCTTAATGTTCTACTTTTCCACTGACTTAACCCAAATTTGTTTTCCAGAGGATATTTTTTTTTAAAGTCAGTATTTGTTCACTTTTTTGTAGGAGTCCATTCACAATGGCTATTCTAGACCCGAGGGAGTGTCTGTTGTTAAGTTTCCATAAGACCTAAATGCAGCATAAAAAGATGTAAGTGATGTTTCCTGACACACCAATATATGTTGTCTTTTCAATTACATGCAGCTTGAGAGCCTTGCAGCTCAGCCATCAGGCACCCAGAAAACCATAGTTCATATAAAGTTCAATGCTTTCTAACTCCTCAAAATCCTCAAACTACCAAAGTAAAATAAAACCAACTCAGATATGGCCATACTTTACTAAATAACCACATGATACTGTCAACATGCTCCGGTCTTGTTTCCATTTATGACCCCTTGCTTGCCATGCCTTGTTGCATTTTGAAGTGCAAGTTCTTCAGGGAAGGAAAAAACACTCCTTAGCTTGCCAGCTAAAGTGCCTAGCTTCCCTGGTAAGCATCCAAAGAGAATTAAAAGGAAAATTAAAAAAAATTAAAATCACTATTTGTATGACTTGCAATTAAGCTTCCATTATTTTTTCAAATTAGACGTGGAAGATTTTCAGCACTTTGTACAAAAGGAAAAGATGTTAGTTTACGAATGTTACTTAGTGAAGGACAATATTCCAGCAAAAGCAGACAGTTTACAGCTTTCTTTCTATGTCAAGAAAGTGTTTTCATGGTGTGTAATCTTTGCCACTAGCTGCATGTGTAAAATATCATGTTACCCTTCTATTCCAAGAATTTTACCTCCTGCAGCACATTAGCTAACTGAGATAGATACATGTATTTTCTTGGAAAAAATGTTATAATCATTGACAGAAGCAAGTTAGTTCATAGTAGAAGGGAGTAATACATCCCTACCAATATTTTATTTAAGAATTTTAATATTTAGAAAGCAGCTGAAATTAGAACAGGATAAACAGCAAAATAGGATTTTCATATTTCAACATTTTTAATTACAAATAAACCTAAATATCTGCCATGTGGCAGATCCTGGCTCTCAGAAAGATGACTTGGCAAAGGCCCTAGAATTCAAAAGCAGTCTGGTAGACTGTCTGCAAAGAAGAAAGATGGTCAAATTGCCAGGAAACCTTCCTGGACTGTGGCTTCTGGGACCTTCTGGGTCAGCTTGCCAAACAGTGAAAAGGAAGTTTGTCAGCTTGCTCCCATTCCACAGTCCTCTTAAATAATATCAACCTTAACAAAGGACAGACAATTCCCACAAAGGATTTTTTTCATATATAAAACACTTTCTTTATGCTTTCTGTGAATTGGTAGATTTGCATATGTGAAATTCTTTACATTCCTGCATAGTGAGTGAGTGATGAAGTTCATATCATCCTTTCTGCTAGATAGATGACTTCTGCTTCCAAAAATCAATCAAAACCATGCAAGGCTCACAAATTTGAATTTTAGGCAAGTGATACATAGTGCTCCATGGCAGCTTTAACTTTTCACGGATATTAACAGCACAATTTGAAATAAAAGTCAACACATAAATGTAGTCTAAATCACAGAGCAATAATATTTCTATTTGAAGGCTGGTCTAAGGAAAATGATGATGAATATAAATCAATTGTTAATTTCTATCAGATTCAACACACTCACCAAGAAGGAATCATTTCCTTAAACATATCAGCAGGACTGTATTTATCTCAATAAATTTAATTAATTTACTTAATCAACCATGATATCTCAGTGATCTGCCTCTATCAAATTCCTCTTTTACCAATAATCCCAGACTTTATTTTCTATTCCTGATAACATTTAGTCACATCATTACAGCACACTCATCTAAGTCAATCATTTACTGAGTTAAAAAAAGGTACAGATATTTTGAAGTGAGTAATGTTCCTCTGTTCAAAAGAGGAATTATAAATTCTGACAATAAACTGATTTGCCTCATCTTCATGTATTGTATTTTTCATCTCTGGTGTCAATATTTTCCACATCTCTAGAAAGACAAAATCATTGTTCTATACAACACAGATTTTTAAGTCAGTTACCACTTCACAGCAAAGTAATGTTCCAAACTTCAGGGAAGAACTGCATAATAGTTCATATCTTTTGCTAACAAAAATTCTTGCAGCTAGCACAAAATAAATCTGCCAGGGAAAGAGATTTTACAAGTGGTGACACACATCACAAACCTATGTGTTCAGTATTCCATCTTTCAACAGGCTTCGAACAGAATTACATATAAATCAGATGTCCTGTCAAACTTCAATTACTGCAGTCAAAATATTAATCACAGACAGTTTCTGTCTCCAAATAAGTTTTCCCAAATCACATCTTCTTTCAGGAAGAGTTTGCATTTCTGAGAAATCATATGTAGGGTAGGTGAATGTAAGAGATTTCTTGATTGACCACAGTGCATGCTTTTCTGTCTAGTCAGGTTTGGAGAGTTTAGGGGTCACTGTCTGGGCTTCTCAAGTACATCATATCTCAGTGTCTGATTTCTACTGACCTAACTTATCTTTAAAATTGAAAGCAAGTGTTTATTACTAAATCTCTTGATTTTTTTTAAACATTTTGAGCATTCTAATATCATATGACTCTGTAGCTTATTTCCAGAGATTCATTAAATCATAAACATAATCAGTTTTATTTAGGTTTTATTTTCAAAAAAACAGATGGATACATCTCAACTGGTATTTCAGAGTGCCAAGGTGTGTGCGTGGGGGGAGAACACATGCTAAAACCAAAGCAGATTCTTTGCTGGAAAAATGTTTACAATTTCCTTCTTGAGAGCACATTAAACTAGGAGGTTGAAGTCATCAACACACAATTTCAAAGCTATATATCACCATTGCTATAACACACGCCACTCATGTTGCTTAAAGGTTGGGATGAAAACAAACAAACTGTTTCTATCTAGCTCTTACAAGCTCTTGCCATCACATGTCTTTTCATGCCATAATAAAATCTTCTTTTGGTTTCTACCAACAAGTAACCTCCTATTCAAATGAAGAGTTGGATGCATGTTAATGTCAGAGACTGAAAGAAATTAAATAGGTATTGCAGGAAGAAACAGTGATACAGTAATTGATTCTTTACGTGAAGACTAATGAACAATAATGTACCTCAGAGACAGAGTATAGACAGAGTAAAGAAAATTCATTTCTGGATTATGAAAAAAAATACATCATTTTCCTAAAAATTGATGTAGTTAGTTAATAATTGCCTGGATAGCCAATCTGATGCTATAATTACCTCTAGCTAAATTCTTTCCAACATAATTGCCTTGACAGTCAGTTTCATAATTTCTTATTCCAAAATTGAAATGGAATATACTTGACTGACCAAAAGTCATTACCAAAAATTATGCTATTGTTTAAAATGTTGAGTGAACCAGAAGCTATGAATTAGCAAAAGGCTAAACTTTTTTAAACTCTCCTAAAAATTATAAAGTTCAGTACTAGCCAAAAATTCATCATGTGAAAAACAATGTTAAAAAAGATGATTTATATAGTTTCAAGTTTACTAACAGAAACTCCTAAATTAGATGTATCAAAAGGACCAATCACAACCCTAAAATTACAAAATTTATCTTTAATACACTTATCTGAATAAAGAAATTAAGAAAGACTGAAGAAAAAACATCTGTCAAAAATTAGAGACATAAAAGTGCTTATTGAGGTTTTGTTTTTCCAAGTTATGAAACTGAGCATGCTAGGAAGCATTTAAGTCATCATATTTGTGGACAGCATCTTAGACATTTGAACTGTTAGTTGTCTAGGGCACCATTAAAGTCTACACAGTCAGAGTGTCTGCTCCCTGACCTAGTTCTGCCATTATAACTGCAAAATGCCAAAAGGTCCTCCAACACAAAAAAATGAAATTCACGCATTTCTAGTCAGCAAAAAAAATGTCTGAAGACTAACATCTGGCAAAATGACAGGGCTTTTCATGGAAAAATTTATATGTATTTTTTGGGGGGTCTGGTTTGGTTTGGTTCTGTGGGTTTTTTGGGGGGTTTTGTTTTGTTTTTTTTTTGTTGCTGTTTTTGGGGGTGGTTGGCTTTTTTTGGGCTTTTTTTTTAAGAATTCTCCAGGAAAACAAGAAGTCTATACCAGTTGTCCTCTTCAGTATTTTATCTTGTGCATGATTGTGAAGTGCTAGTATGTCACTACAAGAAAGCATGCGTAGTGATCTCTTTTTGGCAGTGGAGAAAGATCAGCATTCGCTGCTCTATTTTTGAACGAAGCAGCTTTTCTCTCTTACACCAAGAACATGCCTGTAGTCAGGTTAATAGTGTTAGGAATGATACTGGTAGAAAGCGGTTCCAGTTGAGCAACTTAATCATCCCACATCAGAATACTCAAATTGCGGCTTGAAACAGCTGCTCACCTCTTCCAGAGGGCTGCTGCTACCATGAAAGTGTCCCTTCTGCTGGTTCTCTGGCTAATAGATATTTACAGGATTGATGTGAAGAAACATGTAATAAATCAGGAGCCCGTGTACCTACAAATGGATGAGCACCTCTTCAGTACATAAACGTTTGGATTCAGGGCTTCCCACATATGTTTCTCCCGAAACAATGTCCTGTCTTACCACAGGTACAATGTTGACCAGTGCAATTCACTGACAAAAGGAAGCAAGGAAGGAACATGTTCAGTCAGCTTTTTGATAGATAGGAAATGGTAACTTAGGTAGTAGAAATCTAGTCCAGATGTACAATCTTGTGTATTGTCACTAAGTTTATTTCTCTAAACCTATAAATGTTTGTTTTGGCATAGAAAAGAAGGAGGGATAAACTCGTGTTTGCATCAAGTAGTGACCTTAGCTGTTACAGCATCCTGCTGCATGAAATTCCAAAATAAAACTGATACAACCTAAATATTTATTCAAGAAAAAAATCATTTTCTTCCTAGGCATATTAAATATATTGCATATCTCTACGTCCAATTTTATTTTTTTAATCTTTATTTGATAATTCAGTTGCTTCTTTTCATCACTTACATGCAATTTACACATGCATTTACACATTGGGCAAATATTCTGTCAAGTTTCTCATTTTACAATGGATTAGTGTGCTGAGAAACTGGGAGTACAGATGTTCATTTAGTTCTTTAGACAACAAAATATATAGTGCTATAAATCAGTAACACTGGATATATTCTATATCCTGACCTACTGAAAATGAGAAGCAGTTAGAAAATTGTTTTTATTTATGTGTTTACTTCCACCTCTGCACAGTCATTGTAACCTACCAGAACGAGGTCAGAATTTGAACTTACTGTGCTCTTTGCCTTTTAGTTTATATATATGGTTTTAATTCCAGATACTTCAATAAGAACAAACTACCAGGTCAAGACTTGTCTTATGTTATAAAATAAACACCGCTAAAATGAGAATTTACCAATTACTGAAGAATGTAGCAATAAGTATTATTTGGATTAAGAATAGCACCTGAATCATCTACTGAATTACAACAGAGTCAAGGTGAGAAAAAGTCTCACTCAAAAAGTTAGTTTCCTTCAGACTAATTATTCAGTAAAATAACACCCATGTACAATTGCAGATCTTTTCTAAACCACTCAAGCATCAATACATAACACAGACAGGTAAAGAAAATATAAAATTGCATATAAATTATTTAGAAAACTAAGAAGCTGCCCCTACTAGCACAATTCTCTTCATAATCGCTGGACATGTAAGAGCACACATCTAAACTCACCACTGCACACTGCCTCTTACTAATGACTAAAGTAAGAATCATAGAATAGCTTGGATTTGAAGGGACCTTAAAGATCACCTATTTTCAATCCCCTTGCCACGGACAGGGATACCTTCCACTAGACCAGGTTGCTCAAAGCTCTATACAACCTGGCCTTGAATCCTCTCAGGGATGGAACATCCACAACTTACCTGAGCAACCTGTTCCAGTGCCTCATCACCCTCATAGTAAAGAATTTTTTCCCTCTAATATAAACCTACTGTCTTTCAGTTTGAAACCATTCCCCTTTGTCCTTTCATTACATACCCTTGTAAAAAGTCTCTCTCCCTCTTTTTTGTAGGCTCACTTCAAGTACAAGAAGGCCACAATTAGGTCAACCCCAAGCCTTCTCTTTTCCAGGCTTAACAATCCAAATTCTCTCAGCTTTTCCTTTGCAGGAGAGATTTTCCAACCCTCTCATCATCTTGGTGGGCTCCTCTAGACTCGCTCCAACAGGTCATGTCCGTCCTGTGCTGGGACCCCAGAGCTGGCTGCAGCACTGCAGGCGGGGTCTCACCAGAGCAGAGCAGAGGGGCAGAATCCCCTCTCTGGCCCTGCTGTCCACGCTGCTTTGGATGCAGCCCAGGATATGTTTGGCATTCTGGGCTGCAAGTGCACAATAATGGGTCATGTCCAGCCTCTCACCCACCAGCACCCCCAAGTCCTCCTCAGCAGGGCTGCTCTGGATCTGTTAATCCCCCAGCCTGTGTTCATACTGAGTGTTGCCCCAACCCAGGTGCAGCACCTCACACCTGGTCTTGTTAAACCTCAGGAAATTCCCATGCACCTACTTCTTGGGCTTGTCTGCCTCCTTCTGGATACCTCAGGTGCATCAACTGCATCACTTAGCTTGGTGTCATCTGCAAACTTGCTGAGGCTGCACTTGATCCATTTGTCATTGCCTATGTCATTAATGAAGATATTAAATAATATTGGTTCCAATATAGAACCCTGTGGGATTTGTCACTGATGTACGCTGAGATTTTGAGCCGTTGACCACTATCCTCTGGATGTGACCATCCAACCAATTCCATATCCACCAAACAGCCCACCCATCAAATTCATCTCCAATTTAGAGAAAAGGTTATTCTGGGGCTTTCTGTCAAAGGCTTTACAGATAAATGGCTTTAATAGTCCTTTCCATGTCCACTGATGTAGTCACCCTGTCACAGATGGCCACTAGGTTGGTCAGGCAGGATCTGCCCTTGGTGAAGCTGTGCTGGCTGTCCCCAGTCACCTCCCTGTCCTCCATGTCCCTTAGCATAGCTTCTGGGAGGATCTGATCCATGATATTCCCCAGCACAGAGGTGAGGCTGACAGGCTGGAGGTTCACAGGGTCCTCCTTTCTACTCCTCTTAGAGATCAGTTTACAATATTTACCATTTTCCAGTCACCTGGGACTTGACCTGTCTGCCCTCATTTTTTCAAATATCATGGAGAGTGGCTTGGCAACTACCTGAGTCAGTTCTCTCCAGGCTCTGGGATGCATGTCATCCAGTCATGTAGACTGATCCTTACTTAGAGTGGGAGGGACTTCACTCCTCCTGTCCCCATCCTGCTGTCCATCCACACAAGAGTTGTGAGAAGAGAGGCTGTCATTGAAGACTGAGGTAAAGAAGTTGAATACCTCAGCCTTCTCCTCATCCATTGTTACCAGTTGGCCAGCATTTTTTATTGGGTGGATACTCCATCTTTCACTTTCCTTTTCTGATTAATGTACCTCTACCTTCATGTTATTCTCTGCATCCCTTGTCAGGTTAGGTTCTAACTTTACCTTGGCTTTCCTCACTCCATCCCTACACATCCAAAATTCATCTCTATACTCTTCTCAGGTTACCTGTCCTTGTTTCCACTGTCTATGCATTTGCTTTTTCCGTTTAGTTTGACCAGCAGTTTCCTACTCAGCTGTACCAGGTCTTGCCTTCCTTACCAATTTCTTGTTCCTGGAGATTGATAGGTCTTGCACACCATGGAAGACTTCCTTAAAGGTCTGCCACCTTTGTTCTGCTCTCCTGTCCCTGAGGGCAGTCTCTCAGGGGATCCTATTTACTAACTCCTTGAAGAGACGGAAGTTTGCTTTCCTAAAGTTCAAGGACCTAACATTACTCCATGTGTGACCCGTATCCTTTAGAACTGCAAAGTCCACCCATGCATGATCATTGCCACTGAGGATTCCTCCAGTCTTGAAGTCTCTGATTAGCTTGGGAAATATTTCCTTAAAAATAAACAAGTGCAGGTAATGAAAGTTGCTCTCATGGCGTAAGTACTAACATCCAAATTTTAAATATAGCAGAGGTATTCTAAAATTCATGTCTTTGTCAAATGTACTTCCTCCCCAGCTCTCTCATATTGATTTGTTGAGATAAATTATACAGACAACTTGTGTGCAGTTCTCATCTCTATTAATATTCAGCTGATACAGTACACAATTAGTGTTGAACCTCTTTATTATAAGGTGAATATATTTTTTTTCTTCTTGTAATCATCTCTGGAAGCAGATAATGAGATGAACTATGTGTCCCATGTTATTATTGCCAAGATATGTAAGTCCCAGACAAGGTACTTGAATTTCTCAGCACTCTGAAGAAATACTCTGCAGCCCCTAGGTTAGTGAAAAGAATTAATTTGTTTTGCAAGGATGATTTTCTTCAGAATATTTCTACAGCATCAAACATCAAGTTAGACATTTCAAACTGGTCCTCCTCCCATTTGTGAATGGTGGGAATGAAGAAGGTGCCTTCATTGCAGAAGTGCCACTAGTGCTGCATAAATGGCAAGAAGCCATTGAGAACTTGATTTTTCTGCCCTATGCTGTACCCAATATCAAGTTCAAAGACATTCTCCTAATGGGGCACCACAGCTCCATGCAGCCCTTTTTGCAAGGGGTTTGTAAAATGAGGCAGTCTCACAGACTGACACATTTCTCTTGAGAAGCTTCATTTCATGTAATAGGTGCATGAAGAACCCACGAGGGGTGGCAACTCGTCAGTCTGGTTGCATGGTCTCCTGCCCATCTCACAAATGTAGGAGTTTCCTCACTAGCTCGCATTTATTGGGGTGAAGCTATAGCATGAACTAAGCTCAAACCACAGAGATAACTTCTCCAAAGTAGCTATGATAAAAGGCCATCCTTAAACTTATTCTAACTTACACTGGCACTAACCATCCATGTCTCATTAGTGTCAGGCATATTTAGTCAAAAGTGTCAAACTGTCACAAGCATTCCTTAGTAAACGCTTACTGCCCTTGCTAAGTAGCTGTAAATTCAGGCTCATCTAGCAGCAACAACTACTGTGTAAGTATGTCTATTAGGGAAAATACTGCATGCAAGTCACTGGAAGTTATTACTGCAGAAAGCCTGGCTACAGATTATTTTTTGTCCCCTAGCACAGCTTCCAATGGTGCTGTACTGCCTTTTCTTCTTATTGCGTATAATTTTAAAATATACAAAACTGCCCATGCCCTAACAGAAGCTTTTATGTTTACCTGCAGACATTGCTTCACTTAGAAAGCAAACATACTGAAGAACCATAGAGGGTCAAGTCCCTGTGGAACATCTTCTGTTCTTTTTCCGAGCCAAAACCGGGTTGAATTACCTCAGAAATGAATAAAGATGCATTGCATAATACAAACCTTCCTAGAAAAGACTTGGCTTCTTTGTTACAAGTGCTGGAAACATGAATAAGACAAAGGAAAAAGATAACACTACAAAAGAGCTCATGGGCAAATTGCTTTTAGCTCTGCCTCAGAGGTCTGGTGACAGGGTTTTGGTTATGAGTATAAACAAAACTTTTCACAAGTGGTCACCAAAGGCCCTACTCGGAATTCCCTGCCACTGAGACTCTGAGTTTCAGTTCACTGAAACTATAAATACTGACCCCTCTATATGAGGTTAGTGGGAGACAGACTTTAAAAGGAAGGAGTGGGATAAAAAGCAAAGTGCTTTAGAAATGGATAAATTCATGGTCTGGAAGCACCATGAAGGTATATAGGAAGAGGCAAGCCAACAGCTTGCATGTCCATGAACCTTTTTCTGTCCAGTAGGCATAAGCAGCTTATTTTCCACTAAAAGAAAAACAAATTTGCTCAACCTCTGCCCAATAAGTGCATTCAGGCAGTTACTATGCAAGGAAAAAAGTTGGTAAAAAAATCTCACTCAAGCTAGATCTAGTACAATTAGTTCAGTGCCTATACAGTATAACAGTGATGAGCACAGAAAAGCACATGCAAAATTAAGCCTCACATATGTCCATGTTCAGATCCTGTGACTGAAATAAGGTCTGAGCTATACAGCAAACAACAACAAAATGTGACTGCTGATTTGCTGAATACGCTTTACAGTGCCCTGAGCAAAATACAGTAATTATAGCAACAGACATAGACAGAAATCTTATAAGAGTTTGGCAAATGAGGATTCCATAAACAACTTAATTCTAGTATTCCTTTATGCTTAACTTTTTTTTCAAAGTCATTTTATGTCAGGAGGTTTCCAGCCTTAGTGGTAAGCAAACTAAAGGAGGAAAGCTTCACCATATTTTCATACCAAGTACCAGAGACTAATGAAGACAGGATCTTTGGAAGAGACAGGGTGACCCAGGAGCCAAGGGACACACTTGCAGGTAGGGCTCTCACCAACAGAACACAGTCTCACACCAAATCACAGTAACAAGGTCTATCTGCACCCCTAGACATGACAAAGTAACACTCCAGCCAGTCCCAGGGGCTGTGCAACAGAGTCCAGACAGGAATAGCAGTAGATGTGGACAAAGACAGGACTGGAGAAAAGCCACCCACCATGTACATCCAAGGTTCACTGAGGAGTCAGAGCTGGAGACAAGGCTATAACACAGATCCAAGTGAATTCAGGAGACAAGGCTACCGTCCCAACAGGTTCAAGGCCCAGAGAGGAGACAAAACTGCTACACTACATAGATTTGGAGTCTGTCTAGGAAACCTAGTCACCGAGGGAGACCTGAGTCTAAAGAAAGCTCATATAAGGTCCAGATAACTTGGTTTGAATTCAAAGGGATCCATGGACAGGGAAGGGGGCACACAAGGCCATTAGGGCAATAAAGGCATCACACCTGACGGCATTATGACCAGAGTCAGAATCTTCAGAACCAGCCCTTTTCTTGCCAACAAAGAGTTAATGGATTCATAAATTGATATGGTTTTCCTCCTGGATAAATCTGCAGCTCTAGTTATGGTCAGAGCAGCTTTTACATGTGCACATGAAAATCACACTAGTATGAGAATAATAATATGGCACAATTGGGGTGGATTTTTATCAAAGTGCCAAGAGGCACATCCTTTATCCCAGGCACCTGCTGGGTCCTTTGTCTGCCTTTTTAGCACGCTGACTGGTGAAAGCACAGCAAGTACTGTGGCTGCTCTATAGCTGTGTGCAAGCTGGCTGGCAGCTAACAGAGTTAAAAGTCTGTTCAGTTCCTCTGCTACCCCTTAGCTGAGACAGCAGCTTAATTTTTCTCCCATACATAGTTGATAGTTTTTTACAAAGTCTGTGATAATTTGATGTCCTTGAAACCTTTGAAACTGGCACTTGGAGACAAAGCAAGTGGAGACTAATATGACAGCATGATTGAACAGGTCTTGTTTCCTTACAAACCAACTAAAAACACATCAGCCATGAAGAAGGCAGTGAACATAAAAAATTTCAGCCTAAATACTTCAGCCTGTCAGTGCCTTAAAGAATTAGAATTTACACTATTAAGGAAAATATTACACACTATTTCTTCTCTCCTGTCTTATCAACTCCAGTATTTTCTTAGTCATTGAAATGAAATAAATACATAAGAAATATGGATAAAGTATTAGATCAATACATTCTAATTTGATTAATATAGTATAATTATATTAATTTCACTATATACTGTAACCCAGTAATTCTGTATCAAAAAATATGAACAACTATTAATGTAGAAGTGTGCAATGAAAAGCAGCCTTTACATTCTGTTTTACATTGAGTGGATAAGAGATGCGGTACTGAATAAAACTAAGAGCGTAAGTGATGTAGTGACTAATAAAATTATTAGTGATTCCAAATGAAGAAGTATAAGACAGAAAATAGTGTTTTGTGTCCTAGATTGTGCTTCCATTTTGAAGTTGATTCTCCTTGATCTTTAATGACTGCTGTATGTTTTAGATTTTTTCAGATTTTCATTTACAATCACTTTCTTTATCCACCTATAGGAAAGAAATGGTGCAAAGACCCGTTTAACTTAGGCTGATAAGGAAGTAAATGCACAATTTTCATAAAGTATTAAAATATTATTAAATAATTGTGGTCAAAATTTACACCTGTAAAGGCCTTATAATATTTTCTGTATGTTGAATATTGTACTGTTTGTTTTCAAAAAGGTAATAATACTATATTACATATGAAAAATAGCAAAGCTTGCTAAAGTAGTGTTGGAAATGTGATTTACACTACAACAAGCTGTAGGAATTTGTTTCTCTGCATCCTCAACTATCCAACTGATTTCACTCTATTAATTATTTTACATCTACTACTCTTACTATTTTAATCTTTGGAAAAACCTTCTGGGAATTTATTGTGAAAAGACCATGTTGTCAGAAATCTCAGTGAGGAATTCTCACAGAATTCACTAAAATACACTAAAATATTCTCACAAAATAACTGCCAAAAGAACATGCCTTTCCAAATGGCTGATGACACAATTTACTAAACCAAAGAAAAATGTGAGTTATTTATTGAGTGCCAGTATAACTAGTCAGTTAAGGGCATCTTATGTAATCAATGGAATGGTCAATGTAGCCCACACAAGACGCTGTAGGAGCAGCTATTGCACATCTTTTTTACCCAAATGGCCCTCTGAAGCCCTCTGCAGTCATTGATAAGAATAAGGCATCCCCCTTGCCTCAAAAAGGTACTGTGAGTACAGATCGCTGCTGCACAGCACTGCACCCATGCACACAAGCATGCACATGAACACGGAACTAGACTGTTTTTCAATGGGAATATCAAACAATTAAAGCACTTCTATATAATAGCGTGGAAGTTATTTCGGAGAGACAGTTCTACTTTTTTCATGGAGAACAAAACTTTTAAATGGTTTGCAAAACTGTGCTGACCATGATTGCAATATCTAATCTCTATTTAAGAGAGTCAAACATTACTGACATTTATTTTTGCATTTATACGGATAATATCTAGCTGAACGAGACTTTAGTCTCTTGGGGAGCTAAGAACCAGAGCAACAAGGTTTCTCTTCACTGCTGTTATTTTAAGAAAGCCTAATGTTAGACTTGAGGTTTCATTTGGTATTCCTTTGTATTATGCTGTTAAAATTTTCCTACTCTAAAAATAGTTTCTGCCATTTAGTAGAACGCATTAAAATTTTTACCTCTGCTTCATCTCTATTTCCTCAATAACTCACACTTCAGTTATAACTTATGCAAATACTTGGATGATTTAAATGGTTTACCTTTCAAGGCCCCTTGGTGTAAATTTTTTGAACTGTGTCCTCTGATGCGATCAGGTGAGCTAGGAAAAGACATATGCACCTCCTGGATTATATTAACATAATCTCAAGATTTTGAAAACTCTAACCCTATGTAGCCACACAAGCATTTCACATATTCAGACATAAGCAGAGATTTTCTGCTTAAAACTAATTTAAGCTAAGCCATTGAGAGATAAACACACAGAGCATTAACTGAACCCCTTCAGGCTGCAACAGGGAGGAATCATAAGGGACCATTTGTCTCAGATGACATTTAATTATAATGAGCAGGATCCAGGTTATTAGCAGAATACATCTGCATGTGTGTTTTTGAATGAAATCTGTTAGGAGGGAAAAAAGATAAAACGAACATTCAGAATTTTGTATAACATCACAGAAACAAAAACCTTGGATTCTTGCATTAATTTCTCCTCTTAAAGATAGTTATTCGTGTAAAATATTGAGATAGCAAATTAGGATATAATTCATAAAACCAGTTCCTTTTCCCTCACTGTTACAAGTTTTTACTTTTTAAAGAATTGATCTTGATTGCAAATAACAGAGTCAGAAATTCTGGAATGAAGCACTGACTCCAAAGCATTTAGATCTTGTGCTTCACCATGTTCATCCATTATGTAAAATATGAAGTGACACTGTGAGAGAAAAAAAAAATTCTTTCACCTTCTGCCCCACCATGATTACATCCCCAGGAGCCCTGCTGAGTCACTGTGCTTCCAAATCTACGTAGGCAGAGCCTCAGACAGTGCCCCAGGGCAGGCAGCATCCTCTCCTTTGATTCCAGTCTTCTTTTCTTCCCTCTCCTTTGTGTTTGTTATTTCTTTCTATATTCCCCTCTTACAGCTCAGGCCTAATACATTGATATTATAGTTTGTAAATCTTTTAAGAGCCCTTCCTCAGTCCTTATCAGAAATATATTAGATGGCTCACACCTGCCAAGCGCCAACCAGAATCATGCTTTCTGTTCCAACAGCAGCCGTAAAACTAGAAAAAGGCACATTCCTACAGTCTGATAACACATATGACATGAATCATGACGGTCAATGGCTCTTGAAGCAAAAATGCAAAAAAGTAATCAAGTTCCTAAGTTCAAATAGGGAATAAGAAATTTTTATCATTGTATAACAAAACAAATATAAGCTGATCCTTGAAGGGAGGGGCCCACCAACTCTGAAGTAAATGCAGACTGTATAATATTAATTTTACTTAATAATTGTCAAAGATTAGTAGCATTAATGAAAGGCAAATGTACTGAACTATATTACTAAATGCAGTTGTTGATTTCTTTTTAATAATTGATGTCTGAAAACACATTTGCAGTTTAGAGCTATGATTTTCTCACATTGCCTAGCAACCTGTGCAAATATAGAACTGCAGATGCAAAACTACTGACCTTTTTTCATGCCTGCTTTCCAGTGCTTTTTTTTTCTACCCTACATAGCAAAAGAGTAAAACCAGAAAAGAGATTTCAAACACTGAACTCTTCAATATATACTAAACATTTCAGATAACAAAATCATAAAAATACCTTTGCTAAACAGAAGAACAAACTATTTTATTTAAATAAGCCTAAAATATTACATGCTGGATAGGGTCTCACCGATCTTTCAGTGCAGAGAGAATGGTTACTCACCCTACAATATCTGCGGCTCTTAGGAAGAGTCATCTGTGCAGATTTCTCTCCTGGTGCACATGTACAGCATGGGGGGGATTTTCTTTTTTCAGACCAACACTATCCACTGAATCTATTCCTGCATTTAAGTATACCTGCATTCAGCCTAAAGGGAGGCTTGAACTGCTCATTTCTTTTCTTAGGAAAGACGAAGTTGCATTATTCAGCAAATGAGAAGAAGAGCACATTCAAAATATAACAGCATTTTGAAGAAAACCAGGGTAATAGCCTACACACCTTCTTCCCATAGTGCCAAAATACAACTTGCTTGATTACTCGAGCATATGTAACGGGGAAGCACATACAGAGATGGAGTTGAGAGAGAGAACCTGTTACTTCTCTAGCTGGGATTGGATTGCTGAACAATAATACCTGTTATAAAAGACTAAATAAGCAACAACATGCATGCAGAAGGAGCTAGGTTGCAGTCAATCTAGGAGGAGGAAATACCTCCTTAAAATAAATCATAAGAACCTGGATGCTTCCCTTCTTCTTATCACAGATGGAAGTATATTGCAAGAGAAAAATAGATCTCAAAATATATTTTAAAAAAGAAAAATTAGTGCATTTGTAAATAACATAACATATAAACATACAAACAAAGCTTATGTCAACATATTTTCTCTGAAATTGTTCCAATATAGTTTGCTTAGGATGTTCCTCCAAAAAGTCATCTACCAAGCAATCTAACTCCATACTGAAACTACCTGGTGGTTTGCGTTAGGAGCAAATTCTGTTCACATTCTCAAAAACCTTACAACAATTTGTTTCAAGTATTAGACTGTCTTTTAACCCCAAAACATATTTAACAATCCAAAGCAGGAGATAGTACATGTGACTAGTATTTAGTTCAAACTTAGACTCATGTTTCTCATGACTCCTTTAGTTGTGCTTGCCAGTGATCCCTATATTTGTGATACTGGTTTCATGCCAATTTTCACTGTGTAGAGTTTTAGAAGCAAAGGTTTTTCAGAAGCACATGGAGATTAAACCCATCATTCTACTACTCTACTGAATAGGTAAATTATTCTTTTAGTTTTCCCTTAGAAGACATTAGAATACACTGCACAAATACAATGCAAATTAAGTGAAGGTAAGAAAATGTTTCATATTTATAATTAGCTCACAAAGAACACAACTAACTTCATAAATACCAAAGGTCATTTTAGGTTTCTTCTGTCGTTGTTGTCGTAAACTAGGAAAGCTCTTCAAAGAGACTTGAGAGAAAAACTGACATTTTTATCATACTTCACACTATTTGTCTAAAAATGTCTTAGAAGTCCTAAATTGCTGGATCCTCCTTTTTTGCCCCCTGATAAGATGACAAGTATTTTCAACCCACACCTTTTTATAAAGGATAGTAAAAGAGGTAAACTGCCTAAAGGATAGTCAGAATTTAGGTAAACGGAGTGCTGTAATTTTCCTCTATGAAGTATAGCTGTTCTGTTCTCCTACCCAGTTTAGTTTGTTATCGAAAGTTTTAGTCAGGCAAAAATTTTTCAAGGCTTCAGAATTATCAACAGCGAAATAATTAAACACATAGAGTGTGTATTCATGCAATCTGAATAGGGTAAGAGAACAAGAAAAAAAATTATGCTATTTTATTATCTTATGCTTGTCAAATCACAATACTCCAGCCTATAAAATACAAAATGGATTTCCTACCAAAAAAATGTATTATTATTTTAATGAATAGTTGCACTGTCTAGAAAAGAGCAAGATATTCTTCAGAAAGCATGAAAACAGAAAACTCAGGGAAAAAAACCAAAATTCATTGTATTATAAAAGTACAATTCACCAAGATACAGAAATTAAAAAAAAAAAAAATTGCTCTCTATTTTGCTAAATTTAGAGATCCATCCATTAAAATTCCATGTTTCAAAGTTCTTTTGGTTGTTTTTTTACACAAAGTATGATTTAAATCAAGTAGAGATATTTACATAATTTGAGGCATTCTATGAGTCACTGATTCCTTAAGACAAATTGTGACCCTATTGGTGAAATATTACCTATCTCAGGTCATTGCTTCCTCTTAGTTTCATATTTTAGATGTTATTTCAAGCCATGCTAAACACTGTCACCATCACTACAATATGAAACAGCAGAGTTTAGTCTTCTCTATTTATCCTCTTTTTAGTTAACTGGAAATTTTCAACACCTCAGAAAGTCAAGGCATTTGTATCTAAAGACACTACTAAAAGGAATAATAAAAGAATGAAAATGAGTAGGAGGAGAGAGAAAAAGAATTCTAATTTTGCTGATGCTTCTCTCTTTTAAATTAACCACTTTAAAACATTTTGACAACCATGTATGAGTAGTTCTATTCTTTTGTAGAACAAACTTTATTAAAATTCTTCATTTTTCTTTTGTACATACAATTCTAACCTTGTTAGCTATGTAGAGTTAATTATAATTAGCTAAATACAGTTAATAATTGAGTTCTTAAATTAAAGGTATTTGAGTTTCTGAAGATTGGATCTTGGTTTTGACAATAACTTTTTTAAAGCACAAATACATCTAGAGTTTTTGAGCAAGTTAGCTTCAGCTTTCACATTCTCATTCACACACGAAGAGTACAATATAGTGGCATATGATACAAGCATTACCATGCAATTTAAAAGCATGTTTGTCAATATTTTTTTGCACAGGAATGCAATTACCACACCATTTTGTGAAAAATGTCCATTTCCTGCTGTTTGAATGACTCTAAAATTTCTAAAATCAGCTACAAGAAGATTGTTCAAGCAGATACATAGAAAGTAAAGCAAAGTTGTCTGATATAGATCAACAACAATCTCAATCACATTCTTAAAATACATTTTTCCCATGCTATTTAATAAACAACCTTTTAAATCATACTGGATAATCTGCACAACTTACTTGTCTTTTAAACATGTTTATTGAAAATAAGCAATTGAAGATTGCACAAAGTTTTATATACAAGCAATGCAACCATCATGATTTGTATGTCTTTATGTGATTTTTCTGAAGGGAGATCAGCAATTTAGAAAATTTCCTATTTCTGGATTATGTGTTGGCTTTCTTCCCCCAACATAAAATCTTCGGAAATTTCTCCTTGAAAAATACATATCCAGCTAAAATCCAAATAGAAAGGATACAGACGACGGCAAACTTGCTTTGCTGAAATTTAAAGAGCAAGGTGTACAGTCCAATACTGCACTGCAAGAGAAAAACATATGTACTGAGTGGTACTTTTAAATCATGTTTTATGGGTCTTCCAAAGAATAGAATATCCACCTCTGATCCATCACAATGTGCTAATGAACAAATGACTGATATTTTTTCATAGGGAAGCAAATACTTCCCTTGTAATCTCTGCATTGCCGATGAACGTTTGACAGTTTCAAAAGGCTGGGAAAGAGGTGACATCACGGGTAACCGTAGCATGTCTTTTAAATGTTGTTTCTTCCTTACTTCTGCTGACATGACGGGATTTCAAAACAGTGGAGAAAGTGAACACTAATTACCTCTAGAAACTTTCACAGATCTCCTTTTTGCTGTTAACATTTCATGAAAGCTGCCAGGAAGATTAAAAAACCTCAAATTGTTGCATTTAGAAAAAATCCTTTATTAACAGAAGATGTTAATCAGCTGGGCACAAAATACTGTAGAAAAAGAGATGAAAACATCCTATGTTTTATCTGCCACGAGAGCTCTTGGTGATAAATTATATTATGGAAGTCTTTGCCAATATATGTCAAAACACCTCATTGCACTCTTTTTTTAGTCACAGATATAACAGAGCACCACGTCTGTTAGGTGTTTTTCAAGAACCCCTGGGTTTGGATAAACAGAATAGTAACAACACTGCCAGTCACTTGTCTTTCAGCAATCATATGCATGCTTTTCATGGTTAGTGACACAAAAGCAACATCTAAGGAAGGAAAAGTTGGGTTATATTTCTTTTTTTTTAATCATAAGCAAAATTCAATATCCTCTATGTCAAGACAACTAGCTTTACTCTCTCTAACTGATTGCTGCTGCTTCAAGATGCTGAATACTCAAGTTACATCACTTCATGCACAGCAAGCAGTAGAATAAGGGAAACCATAAAACATTAGATTAAACTTAAATGAATTGAATAGCAACCCCATTTTTAATGTGATCTGCAATTTAAGTTCGTTTTATTTTGGAAAAAAATATGAGCACTACAAACTTTTAAAGAAATTCTGTTCTTCCTGGATAGCCACTTAATACATGTCATTAAAATTTCTCAAGAACATTTGTTAGGAAATGATAAAAAATGTTAAAGCTCTGCTAGTTTAAAAGTACTGAAGCACTGGTTTTACAAAAATTAGATTTCTTTAAGAATTTCCACCTTTATGAAATGCTAAGAGATTTCATTACAGATTATCAAATCCAAGCAGTTAGCCTAGCTTGTATTTTACCACACTAGTTTGTCTAAGTAACTAAACATATTTCTTATTTCTTGTTTAAACTATGCTTGAAGGCTTATTCTTTGCTATAAAAATACTTTTTAAAATTAAAATATCTAAAATAATATTTTATTACAATTTATATCTCATAATAATAAATTATAATATTAAAAATCTGGAGAGCTGCAATGTTTTTCTAATTTTTTTGTGATATTCTTGACTGCAACCATACGATAGACAAATAGTCACATGATATCTCATCTAGAATTTTTCAGTGGAATAAGGATATTTTAAAAGGAATCATATTTTCATAATAGCTTGCCTGAAAATTTTATCTCTTCTGTCAATATTTTTACTCTGGGTAGACCCATCTGGCTTTTGGAAAAAAATCAGTTAGCTCTACTATTAAAATTAAAATAATACTGCACACAGACTGCCTCATTTCCTCTCTTGGGAAACATATACATTAAAGATATTAGTCACATTTTTAAAGCATTATTAGAAAGTCTCAAGTATTTTACCAATAAAGACAATGGAATTTATGAGACACCACATACTAATGAGCAGTGCTTTACTCTGAGTGTTGAAACATGTCAGAGTCCAAACCCAGTATGTAAATCTCAATTATTAAAAATTATTTCAGGTCTGCACCTCCAGACACGTCCATATCAAATTTATAATGACATATTATATACAAATTTTGCTCAGTTGCTTCAAGTTTCTTGGGCATATTATTGCTTTTGTGTTCATGAAGAATATATTTCCTACTGTACCCCCAATGAACAAGGCTCGAGGTTCTGCTGCAGACCTGACTGAGACGTTTTGTGTAGCACACGGCTAGAACTGCTTCCTAGTAAGCCAAATTAAGAAATAACCAAACTGAACAGTAATCTGTTTCTAATCCTCCCACAATTGTGCAGTGATGCATGCTCACTTGCCCCATTACCTCAGACAGAAATAAGAAAATCTTCACAACGCACACACCTTGAACATTAAAAAAAGTCATCTACTCCCTTTACAATAATATTTTACTTTCTTACTCCTACTTTCTCTTCAACCATAATTACCCACAAAGACTTCTGTGTTGTCTTAAAGTCAACACTAAATATCAGCATTTTACTATGCTTCACAGCATAAGGGAGGTTTGTTTATTGTATTCACTTTCATTTTAGGGATGCTTACAAATGACTTTTTTTGAAACTTTAGTACTTCCTAAGCATGGGAAATTTTACTTGAAGATACCTGAACTCTAGGTCTATAAATGTCAAGATTTACAGTTAAAATCTAAAACATAGGCTAAATATAAGAAGAGAAATACACAGCTACACCAATACACTGAACAGTGAAATACACTACCTGTTTTTTTTCTAGATCTACTTAAGTAAGAGAGGTCAAAGTGTTGCCCTTAACTTTTAATTAGTATTTCTGTGGAAACCTTGAGACTACTTCTTTGAGACTGGAAACCTTGGGCATGAGTCCAGAAAGATATGTTTTGCAATGTGAAGGACAGAAGAAATGCAGAAAAAGTTACAATTTTTTGGTTAAAAAACTAAAACATTTAAATAACACAGGAGCAAACTGAAATCAAAACAAAGACATGTTCAGGTCTGGGAATATTTTCCCCCTCTCCACGCCAAGCTCAAATCCTGCCTATGCTACTCTGGAAAGAGCATGCAACAATACATAAGGTGTTAGTGACATGAACAGGGCACAAGGCATGATTATATACTTAATCCAGCTGAACAGAAAGGCAGAATTTGAGTCATATGCCAAATACTTCTACAGTTGATAGTGCAAAGAATTTGACTTAAAGAAACTTCAACGCACTCTATGTATTTTGGATTTTCTGTGCTTACATATTTCAGTCTAAAGGAAGACAATAACGATCTAACTACACTATCAGGTTTCACATAACAAGAAATCCCTTTTTAGATATTTAGATTTGAAGGGTTCATCTTAATGTTTCACTCCAGATACCTCACAGGTCAGAAGATACACTTGTAGCGTACATCCCAATGATCTGAAAACCACCTAAAGACATGAAAAGGAAGTCAAAAGCTTGCAAGAACAAAAGAGAAATATAGAAGTATAAGAGCAGGGTAATAAACAACAATATCAATAAACAGGAATTTTGAACATTTGGGAAATGACATAGAAAAAATTTTGAAGGAATATAAAGAATTCAAACAGACAGAAAACATTTAACACCAACTGAAACTCCTCCCTCACAAGTAATGCAAGAAAAAAATTCTCTTCAAACTGCAGAGGATACAAACTCAGTAAGAAATATCTCAAGACTTCTATATTTCTTCAGATGAGACCTTGAAAATTACTGATGGAGCACTGCAAAACAATAGCTGCATTAGTACAGCATGAAAAGAAACAGGTAGGAACTGTCTCTCATAAATTCCTGCCAGCTGCTTTTGTCTTGTTCCACCTAAGAAGCCTATTTCTGTCAAATATACAAATATGTCTTTTAGAACAAGGAAAGCAGCAGGAAAAAAAAGGCTTGTATGCATAATCTGCCATGTCTTTATGCCCTTTTTTACCTCCTTTTTGAGCAATTGGTCTCTTCAACAGAAGCTTAGATTTGTTTTTGATGGATGTGTCTTTCCATAATTGTCCTAGACCTTATTAAAGACTAAGTAATGAGATAATTGAGAGAATTGAGATAAAAATTAGAATAAACAGTGTTTTTAAAAAGTTATTTAGTACTAATTTCCAATCAACTGTGTACAAATTCTTAATTTACTTGCTCTTTATCCTCAGCTCTTGTCAATCACAAAAATAGTTTCTGATATTGTATTTTGTATTCTTCTACTAATTCTTACGATCTTTTTATCATCCCAGCCTCACTTCTCAAGGTACAAAGGCTGTAAAAGGGAAAAATGAAAAATTTCCAGATAGTCCAGTGTTCCTTATTCAGCACACAGAAAAAGTCAAAACCATAACAGCAGTATAAAATTCTTCTTATTTCATAACAATTTCAAGTTACTAATAGTTATATTTTGTGAGTTTAGACCAACTTAATCCTACCATCAGAAGAAAACTGATCTATGGTTCTTTAAGTGACTGTAATTTAATTTCTGTTATAATACTACTATTAAGCAATGTATTTTTGGAACATAATTTATCTGGTTTTGAGATCACACTAATTTATTTTTCACTTTTTTGTGACTTATCATATTGCAGTATGTACTTTCTATCCAGTTGTTGTACACGTATTGTCACAAATACTAAATACAGTATTTTTCCAAAAGTAACCTCAACTGTGACAATTGTTTTCAACATACTCATTGAAAACTTTTAAACTGTAATCTTGAAGGATATTTCATATGTTGACCTTCAGGATGAAAGCTTAGGGGTTTTTTTTTTTGTGAGAGGGGGGGAAATTAAGGGAGACTTGTGGTTTATATTTTCTTTTTAACTCTGTGACTTCCACATATGAGCCACAAGCCATCAAATCTTTTATAGCTTTGATGTTTATTTTCAAATCTCCCCAGACATGAGGTGCAAAGCTTAAACATACACAAACTAGCTGCACAATGATGACTGCACATCAAAAACAAAAAAAGTACCTCCCATCCCATTATTTAATTAATGTTAATATCTTAACATTAGATTACTTATAAAACCATGTGAATTTCATTTTTCATGTTTCAAATTTTAATCTTGTTTTTAAAAAGAAAATCTAAGTTTCTTTTTTCTTTGCCTTGAAAATGCCTAAGACAGATTTTTAATAATTCCTTTCAGCTAAGAGTACCATTTAACTTGCTCTTATGTAATTTCTGCCCTTAGCTCAAAAATTGATGCGAATTACAAGCCATCTCCATTATGTTTATACTCTTGAAACACATACATACTATTCTTTTGCTTTCTGTACACAAACTTTCTGTGGGCTTTCAATGACAAACATCTCACACATGACTTTCAATTCAGAATTCAACTCAAAACCTTCAGGACTCTTCAATAAAGAGTTTATGGCCAAGAACAAATGTCATGTAAAGCCAGATGTCTGTGTTTGTTACAAACAAGGACTAATCAAGTATATTAAAAATCATTAAGTATACGTAGTTTAGTAAATGAATCTGCTGTTAGAATTCTTACAGACCAGATAATGCATGTTTGTTCATATTATCATCTTCCACTTCCACTGTGCATTAGCTTTTCATAGCTTAAAGGTTCTCTAGGTATTACATGGCATAGATGTACTCTCTGATACAAGTTTATGGCTTTCACAGTAATGTGATCAGAAATACAGATTAAGAAATGTGAAACCTAGTTTCTTAATTAAGCTCCATAAATCCTGGTAAATTATTTCAATCCCACTTTGTTTTGTTACTTTTCTTGTTGGAGAACCTCCAAAGAACAGGAACTGAGTTATAACAGCTCTTATTACAATGGAGACTTTTGATTTCTCCTGAATTCTCAAGGTATCAATGAACGTTTCAGAAAATGATCAAATTTGGGACTGTAGACTGATTGCCAGCATTTCCACCCACATGAATTTGGACTTAAAAAATATTCAACTGTCTATGTAGGTTCCTTTGAAACCTCACCTAGCTATGACAAAGCTCCATATTCTACAAACCATGATTCCTCTTCCCTCTATCTGTACCTTCTGTCAGGACACAAAATTATTCCATACCCTGACATCACCAGATCTGTTCTCCCCATGATGATGTACAAGGAGGACACAGAAACAAAGGCCAAATATCTCTCTATATATGAGCTTTCATGAAAGCAGATGACCTGAAAGGCATACTTTGCTTATGTACCATGAAGATTGTGGAAAATGAACAGAAAAGGAGAGAGCCAGAAAGAGAACTGGAACCATCTGTTGATTTCTACAGATTAATTTCTCATCTATTTATTTCTATAGATTCCCTTGTGATTAAAATCAGTGCAATCACTTTCTAGAATACAGGAAGGATTCCACTAGTTTCGTTCTTGTTCCTTCACCTCTTTCAGTTCATCAAGAACTATAAGACATCCCAGAATCAACAAAAAATACTTGCTCTGTAATTAGGAATTTAGGTCTTTTTCCTACCCTTCCTACAGTGAAACAAATCAAACAGTGAAAACAAACAGTGAAACAAAGGTATATAGTTTTGCAGGAGTTTCAGCAGGCTATTTTAGCTCCCCAAAGCTGAAAACAGTAAGCTCCTTGAGAGGGTGACTTGAAGGGCAGCGAGCCAGTTACATTAGGAAAGATACATATTCAGAAAACCTGGGGCACAAGCATTCTGGAATGGGGTTACAACCTTCACACCAAACCACACGCTGAATTACTTTGCTTGTAGTTTAACTGGATGCAACACTGTTAGCAGCACATCAATGACAAAATGACTCAGCTGAAAGAAGGGTAAGCATTTAACACCTTTCTCCACCTTAGTGCCTAGGGATCTAATATCTTCTTTCTGACTCAGAAAATAAAAAGTCTTTTGTTGTCTTTATCATCCACTATCTGTGAATATTAAAGGCAAGCTGACACATAGTCATAACTAAGTCAAACTTCAGAGTGCACAGTTCTTCAAGAAATGTGTAAAAAACTTCACTATTTTACAGTACTTTAATTAAGCTGCTGTCTTACACTAGATTTTAAAAGTGAAATTTGGGGAATAACATACAGATTTAAAATTCAATGCTAAGGAGTAAAAAGAACCATTTAGGACCTTTAAAGTTTTGAACAGTACAGTGGAAATTTATCTGGAAATCTAGAAGTCTCTTTGCTGTGGCCTGCTTTGCCCCTGATGTTCACAGAATAGAAAGAATATTAGAGGAAATGAGAGCAAACTGTGTTCTCTATTACATTGGCACTATGCAAGCTAAAAAGACTAAGCAGAATAATATTAATAACATAAAGAAAAGAAATCTCATTAAGGATTTCTTTTTACATAAGAATCATAGTTACAGCTTTGTGTGAAACACAGATATTAAGGTTTCATGAAAGCTAAAAAGGAGATTGATTGCAGCCTACATATTTTGTTTTAACACAGTAAGCTTTTTGTCAACATTTGCCAGTTATAATACACTGAGATTTGTATTACATAATAGCACATTCTGCTTTGTTCCAATTGTTGAAACAGAATCAAATCACTAAGTCGATATTATTTCACATTCAGCAGTGTTTTAGAACTGAATTAATAAGCTTATATCCTAATTCATCAAAAATGGGAAATGGAGGGAGAGAAGAGGAAGGGAGCAGAGACAAGGAAAACAAAACAGTTCTGTGGTTTGAGCCTGAAGGCTTACATGCCTCATCACTCAAGGGAGTTATCTTGGGTGAGCAGCCAAAAAATCACTTCCCTCTACATTATGCAGTTCTGACGCAGGGATTTGAAGACACCATGCCTGAGCAGCACAGATATCAGCCTTTTCTGCCATCTGCCCCACAGTGGGAATACCAGATGAAATCAGACTAGTTTGCTAAGTGAGCATAGTGAAAGGCAGCTCCCTACAGCTGATTAACTGTGGAAAGATCTTTGAAGCTGTGTATTAGCCATTAAGCAGAAAGGCAAATACACTGCACTTCTAAAGCCAGAAAAATTAAGAAATACAGTGAAAGTAGTTCCACAAAGAGGTAAACTTCTTCCCTCTCATCATTCAATGAAAATTAGTTAAAAATAAGAGTGATTACAGGAAATTCAGAAATAATCTTGGGAGTCATTTGTTGTTAATGAAAAATTATATGCAATTCACAATGACACTTCTTTTCTTCGTTGGAAAATAACTCATCCTTATCAAATCTAAGTCTCAAGTGCTCCTAAGCCTCAGGCCATATGCTGATTCTAGCTTTAGCTGATGAAAATCAGTGGAGTTAATCTAGTTTTAATCCTCAGAATAGCAGAGTAAACTTTTTCAAACACAGGTGTTGCAGCTAGAAGATTAATATCACACATAATTCTGGAGATTCTTCCGAAACTGGTGGAACTGGTTGGCATCAACCAGTATAGTTTGTGACCAATTTCTACCAAATATGAATCAGTCAGCATATATAATTTAGTAGTTGAGATCCTGGTGTCTCTGGCCTCTAGCACATGATGAGAGACCAATATGGATAGTGAAAGTGAACATTTAAGATCATGAATGTCTCAAAAGTCATGGAGTCATAGATTTATGAGATGTAATAGGGAATGCTTTTAATGGTACATAGGAGTGCAGTTAAGATTTTCAATTTCTAGTATGAGATGTCTGAGTTCTAATCTAAAGCTGAAAGCCTGAACACTAAAAATGACATTTCCAGCAGCACCTTCTGAGAGGAAGAGAAAAGGTGAGAGGAACTCTTCATAGCAATCCAAAATGGACACCTTTAGCTAATAAACTCCAGATGAAATACTTCATCAGTACTAGAAGAAAGACCCAAAATCTGCACCTTACTACCTGCAAAGCTGCAAGTTATACTCACAGAAATTAATAACTGAATGTTGTTCTGAACTTCTTTTGTATACACTCATATTTCTTACAGAAGTTACTTGCCATTCATATTAGCTTTTCCAGCAAATGACGGAAATTTCTTAAACTATGAGAGAGCACAGAGACAAAATGCTTTAGTTTCTTGAAAAATGGGTAGAATTTAATTATGGGACTCCACCGATTCAGCACAAAAGCATGTTGTTGATATCTTACAATTTCTACTTCACATTTAAAACTACTCACAGAAATTTTCATTAAAGATCAATATTTTTTTATTTAATAATCCCAAGATTCAGCATCTAGGACTAATGAAAAAATTCTGCTGTTTTCACAAAGGTCAGATCAAGTTTCTCTAAAGCGTTGAACAATAAAGCTTTTAGCCAACCCTAAGGTTGATTTGAACTATGGGAAAGCAAATGACACAAACTTCCCAGAAAGCAAAATAATCCCCATGAATTCTAAACCTGACTTTGAGAAGAACTCTGATTAAGTGGAAACTAAAATAAAATCTAGACTTCATTCTTCCTCCCAGGGGATACACTTGTCCCTGATGTAGATAAGACAGTTTGCATAACTCCACAGTTTCCATTGACTTATGTGATAGACTCCTAGACTCACAGGTCATTTAGTCTACCTCCCCCAACCATGAGTGAGTAGATCAGGTTGCTCAAAGTCTCATCCATTCTGGCCTTGAACAGTTCCAGAGAAGGAGCATCCAAATGTCTCTGGGCAGCCTGTTCCAGTGTCTCACCACTTTTATAATAAAAAATCTCTTACCTACATCTAATCAAAATCTACCCTCTGTCAGTGTAAAAGGGTTGCTCCTTGTCCCAACATTACTGGTCCTGGTGAAAATTCTTTCCATATTTTTACAAGCCAATTATAAATACTGAGAGGTCATATAATAAGGTCTCCACAGAGCCTTCTTTTCTCCAGACTGAATAATCACAACTCTCAGACTTTCTTCATAGGGAAGGTGTTCCAGCCCTCAAAATATTTTTGTGGCCCTCCTCTAGACCCAATTCAATGGGTCCTTATCTTTCCCGTGCTGGAGGCCCTATAAGTGGACTTAGTACTCCAGGTGAGGTCTCACAATGGCAGAGGGCAGAGTCACCTCCCTTGACCTGCTGGACACTCCTCTTTTCATGCAGCACAGGATGTGATTGACTTTCTGGGCTGTGAGCCCACATTGCTGGATCATATTGGGGGTTTCATTCACCAGTACCCCTGAATCCTCTGCAAAGCTGCTCTAAATCCAGTCTGTAATGACACTGGTAGTACAGGTGATTGCCTCAAATCAAATTCAAGACTTGCACTTGGTTTTGTTGAATTTCATGAAGCTCATATGGTGCTGCTCCTCAAGCCTGTCAATGTTGTAGTGACTGAACCAACCACAGGAATGCCCAGGGGGCCACCTAGCCCAGATAAAGAGGATTGGTGGGCTGAGTCCAAAGGTTAAATGTCCCTCTGTGAGAATGGTTTCTCCCATTGAATTCCTGTGACCTGATGTGGGTTTGGTCTGTCTGATTGACAGTGGACAGACACCCCTTGTATCTCCTAAGGAAAGGTAACCAGACCTGTCCCGCCCTTCCCTTCTTCCTATAGGTCCTTGCTATGTCATCCCCCCCCCCTCCCCTGTACTCCTTTTAAGTGCATCCTGAATGGAAGTTCACTCCCTTCGTGTCCAGAACCTTTTGAGGGAGTGTTACAATAAACCCTTGGAATACCGACTGAAGGGCCACCTCGCTCTTTTGTCTCTGGCTACGCTTGGGCTATCCATAAGCCTTGGGCGCGCATGGCTATCCATCACGCGGGTGAGGAAGCTGGCTAGCGAGACACAAAGGTGCCACAGAGTGTCCTCTCTCATACTGGGCACTTCTGGACAAGCAGCAGTTCTCCTGGCCCAGCCGGCACGCCGGCGTATTAATATATGTCATGGTCCTTCTGTATAGCACCCCATGTCTCAGATGTATCAACTGTACCACTCAGCTGTTTGCAAACCTGGGGAGGGTGCACTCAGTCCCACTATGTCACTAATAAAGATATTGAAGAGTACCAGTACAGATATCTGAGGGACACCACTTGTTATTGTATATGGGAATTTAGGGGAATATACAGAATATATTACTTTTTACTGGTATGAGAGTCTGTGCTTCTCCTGACAATGTTTATATACCCAGGGACACATTTCCTACCTCACAACAATTCTGCACTTATCTAGTTTCAAGTATAACCCAGGTATTTCAGCTCAGAAAAATGGAAGGAGTTAAAATTTTCTTTATGCTGTAATGCTTGTAGTCATAACATTGTTTTTTATTATTGTTCTCAGACAGGAAAAATGTACAGACACACTTGCCTTCCTTGTAACTTCTGCAAGACTTCAAATGGAGCTTGTAATATTCACTGAGACATTCCAAGAGCTCCCTGAAGTTCAAGCTTTCACATCTAATAACTCCAAAAGTTATAAAACCATTTGTAGTAAAGTTGTCTTGTTCTCCTGCTTTAATCAATTAACATCTCTTCTGACATATGCATTTATGAGGAGAATCATGAGGACCTGGTCAGTTTCTACTTTGACCAGCTCACTTCCTACACAAAAGAATGTCATGGACCACTCCTAAAATGATTCACAAATTATGTCTGGGACAGATTAATTTTTCAAAATCCTGGAAAGCAAATATACTATCTCCACAACTTTTCCCTCTGGTATATTTTAATACCTAGCCTAAACAATTAATCAAGAACAAAGCAAAATCTATCCTCTTCCCAACAAATATACAGGAATTTAAAAATCCACTTGATAATGTTAATCTAATTTCTCTGCAATTGGCTTCTATCTAAAACAAAATTTATTTCAGAACCTGAAGCAGAAACAGAACTTTTCTCCTTTCTATGAGGACAGCTCACCCAGTGATTCTAATTATGCCTACAAATACTTTTATCTACACAACATGATGCCAGTAGTATCTGCTTTTAACTCAAGATCAAAAATGCTGACACAAAAGCATCTATTTTCCCAGTCAAGGGTGGGGTGGAGAACAAAAATTAGATATTTAACACATAATGTCTATCAGTGTTATGACTTCATTAATATATAGAAAATATAAACTAGCGGTCCTTTTGGTTCTGAATTTTAAAGTCAACACTTTTGTTGGTTGGAAATGTTGGAAAATAGATGTCACAGTATGCAGGCTTTATTCAGCTCTAGTGGGAAACCAGGAGGATGATGATAGGAAATTCTTCTTTGGCAGACAAGGTAATAAGATTTACAGAGAAACTAACAGTAAAAGCTATTGCAGAAAATAACAAAGAGAAAAAAAGACAGAGCAGACAGAAAATGAGGTATTCTCTATAAGGCTCAGGCTACGAACTGTGACTTAGAAATCTCAGAAATCTGTATCTGAATCAGAACAAGGTATCAGACTTCTAAAATCAAAACCTTATAATGCTTCATTTGGGTCTCATTCATCTAAAGAACCTCCAGTTCACCTTTTTTACGCGAAAAAGAAGAAAAATTATAGCTAATTAGCAGAGATACACGAGTTGTAACATCAAAACAGCTGTGTATTGCTGTAGCAGATCAGAAGATGTGCTTCTGTCTTCAAATGCTTATCTGGTTCTCCTTTCCAAATCAATTCATTTAACAAATATATTTTCTCTTTCACTACAAACCTTGCCAAGGTATATTGAGGCATTTTATACAATTTGTGAAAAAGGCCTACTTCCACCATCCAAATGAGCCAGCAATTTTAGGTGTAATGATCTCTCAAGTTTCGACTGAAATCCTCAGAACAAGGAATAGTTGCTATTTTACAGATTGTTCCTTTGGTCATCTTAGGGTTTGGCTTCTTTCTTGGTTTTGCTTTCTCTTTTAGTCACGCAAAAAAATCTGCATGAGACCAATTTTACTGATCATTGGAAGTTCATTTGAAGTCTTTCCCAAGACATCTGGACCCTTCCTAGAAGAGGTCTAAAGAGTACCCAGTCTTAGTTTGTGTGTTTCTGATCTTTAAAAATCTGATCCAGACTTCTGTAGATGTAAAGCAACAAGCAGACATCACTGAACCAAGCCACAGTTTTGCTGTATTTCTAGAAGATTTAAAAATGGAAATGTCTTCTTCTACAAGTGTTTCACCTATCAAACACAGCAGATCAAGCCAACTCTCCTCAAAAATTTATTTTGAATAACAAAAATATGTTATGTCCTGTTGTACTTCTCATTTGGCTTTTAACAATTAAGTCGTAGGCAAACGACTTGTAAAGCTTTTGTTGTACAGCCATGAGTAGTATAAAAGTCATTTTTATGCAAAATATGCACGATTCTATGAGTCAAAGCTTTAAAAAATACCAAGAAGATCTCAAAAGTTCAATTGAGGTTGTGGGAATATGCAGTCCTGTGAAATGCATGATAAGCTTCCCTATAGACTTCAACTTGCTTTGCAAAGCAGCTTTTCATTTCCTCGAAATTGGCCTCAGGCACTGGGATCCATTCCTCTTTAAAATTGCTGTTGCAATGCAATTTCAGTTCCCATTCTCCCTCACAGACTGTATGGAGTAACCAACAAAACTTTTCCATCGACAAGAGTGCACACAGTATTGTGTATGCACGTGTACACAGATATACACAGTGGATCTGCTAAATAAACACAACAAAAAGGTAACAAATATTTGTGTCACTTATACTTGAATTCAGTGTATGCTGTAAGTTATAGGAGCAGTACCAAGTATGTGGAAAAATTTCAATAATTTTTGCCATGAATTAAAAGGAGTTTGACATGTTTGTTCACTATTCTGGGAGGAGGGAGAAAAAATAAAAGAGGGAGAGATGTGGCACTAAGAGGTCCTGCCACTGATAGTAATATTTCTATTTTTTTTCTCAACTATTTTATACACACAGAAAGCAGAGAAAGCCATTTAATTTGAGAGGCCTCAGTAAAAGTTTTCTTCAATTCTGTATTGCAAAGCCTTTGAGTGTTAAACATATGCACAAAGTATATAATGGCTATCTAGCAAGGTCATATAATTCTGTAACCAGAATAATAATTAGCTTTGCAGAATAGTTTGAGGCCTGTAAACAAAGGAAAACAAATATTTTATTATGAAGTGCCCATACATGACATAAATGACAGCTAGCTACAGTGACACTATGAATCTGATCATGATAGGCTGAGACTGTCATATTAATCATTGTAATAAGATATATTATGACATGTTTACATTAACATTTTATAGGGGTTTTTTTTTAATTACTTTTATTATCGCCTTTTAGTGTACTTTATTTCATGTTGCAGAGTAGTCTGGAAGTGCTTGAACTATACTGTCCTATCCCAATGAGTAACAACCATTCAAACACGACGTCCTGGCTTTGTTAAAAAAAATATTTTGCTGTGAATACTTTTAAATTAGCCTTTTTAGAAATAGACAAGTCCCTCATAATGTTCCTGTTCACAGAGTTTTGGTAGTGTATTAAGCCAGTTATCGTGGTACCTTCAATTTTACTTAGAAGATGACCCACAGTACAAAGAGACGTTTCTATTACTTTTCAGGGCTGAAAAAAACATATATGGATATCTCTCTCTCTCTCAAAAACATCTCTTTCTGATTTGACGTTCATGGTGCAGTCACTTCAGAGGTAATTACAATGTACTGAAATTGCCTAATTTGTACTCTTGCAGTACAGGAAAAAAACACAAACTTGTACAAAGAAGCTTCAATATGGTAGCACAAAAATTAATATAGACATACTTTCTCTATCATTAACACAGAAATGCAATGTAAAAAGTTGCTACTGTTAAAAATGATAAAACAAGTTTTCTCACTGTTCCTTTGTGGTTCGTGTCCTTCATGTGGACTAAGGATTAGATCTGTGCTTCTGTGAGGAGTAAGGATTCAAAACTACATAATACATAATCCAATCTAAAATATGTCCAGAGCTCTAAAAACCTCTTTCTTATGTCTTCCTGATTGTCCTGGGTTGCAGTGTCTTCTATTACCATCTTCAGGGGCTGTTAAAACTAGGTGGGGCTGTGTCCCCTGTGTCCTCTCTCTGGACTATCTTCTGTTAATAGGCCAGCTGTCGGAACCGGGTGGGGCAGCGTTCCTTATCTCTCCCATGCCCCATCCTCCCTCTAGGGAGGATATCTCCCATTAATGGGCCATCTAGTCTCACCACATGGCTGATAAAATTACATCCTCCCATTGTGAGATGCTCTGCCCAGAGGGAGGGACCAAGCATCCCATCCTGGATATAAACTAAGATTCCGAACACCAGAGCCAGCCCTTACCTACTGGATTCCCAGAGGACAAGAGCTACCACTGGACCTTCAGGTGAAGACCAGACCTTTTCTACAGGATCACTGCTTCAACAAGACCATCTTCAGCAGAACTCTGGAGGACTGCAGCCACCATTTTATTGGACTGCTACCAACACCCTGACTGACAGGGTGTCAGGTTGTATCCTGGCTCTGTCAGTGGTTTTTTTTTGTACTATTGCATTTATTTTAGTTTTTTTTTCCTATTAAATTGTACTTCTGACTTGGAGTTTCTCACTGGTTTTGCTTTCAAACCAGCACACTGATTTTTCAGGTATTTGTTGTCACTGACACTGTACCTATCACTGAATATTACTATCAGAAGAAAAGAAGAGTTTGTTTAATATTCTGTTAAATAATCATAGTCCTCAGTAATTCAGTTTCTTTTAGACCTTTTATTTAAATAAAGTTTGTTTTCTTCTATTGTCTTTACTATTGCAAGCAAATAATTTATTCCAATATGACTTAAGCAGTAAAAACAGGTTCCTGAAAAGACTTTAAAAAACAAAACCAAACAAACTTTTCCTTTTATGCTGTATTTTGCATAGATTCTGTGAAAGATTATTTGCCTAGTAGCATTCATCCTTTCTAAAAAGTGTTTAATGGAAACAGAACAATGTTTGTAACATTGTACAGTGGTGACTTCTTAATGCATGTATTTGCAGCACAAGATAAATCTGGTAAATGAAAGCACTCCTTTAAGTTACTACACGATTTTTGAAAAGGATCTTTATTAGTACTTGAACCAAGAATCTTAGATTCAGAGATGGATTCTTATTCATCAGGAAATAGCAAGATGCATATTTTCCTTCCCAGTCCTTCGGCCATAAACAGAACTATAAAATCAGTGGCATGATTTCGGAATGCTCCACCGTAAAGGGTCTTTTTTAAGCATGCCTTCGAATTAAGGCAGACTACAACAGCTCTACAGGAGTCCTGGGATTTGGGAAGCAGCATTTTAACAGCATGTTGCCCGTATTCTCATGCTGTGAACATGTTCATAGCAGTTCCATGAAAGTCCCAGGACTGCTGGTGTAGCATCTGTTCACCACCAACAAAATATTACACAAGAGCCTGTTTTCTGTTCATTGGCTGCCTTTTTACAAACACTGTACTTCTTTTGCAGCAGGAGAATATTTTATCTGTGTTTTCTCATGTTAACACAGAAGCACACTCATTAAGAATATATATCTTTATTATATTATTGGACGTTTACCAGACTAGAGCTACATTTATCAGACTAGAGCTACTCTCAGGATAAATAGGGACTCTTCTTCTTAGATGTTATCCATATCCAAAAACATGTAGATGTTTCCAAAGATGTTAACAAAAAGTCATAACCTCGGAACAAAATGCCTGTCATTCAGCATAACTGAGCTCCTAATGCCCCTCTTCTCAAACTGGTAATTACATGTCAATTCATAATTCAAGATACTTAGACTGACCTGGACACTTAACATCTCAGACTTTGCCCAGTGATGAAGGGCAGGTATCTCTTGGTTCCACATACAGATCCAGATTTTGGGTTTTGCTGTTATCAGAGATGTAGATACCCAGTTTCAGTGGGGCATTCACAAGAAATAACTTTAACAAAAATCATGGTGCTACTTCAGCTGAGTGCATTATTTGCTCTAAATCATTTAGTTTTACTTTTGTTTGGATATGCTTACTTTATCAATTAAACTCACTTAATGGTCTGGTTCAGGCAGGTGCACAGTCTGACAATTACATTTGTTAAGGTCTGATTAGTGAGAGATGCCTCTGCCCAAATTAAGGTGCAAATGAGACCATATGCCTGAACTCAACAACATGGATTTTATTTAAGCACGAATGTTGAGGTAAAGAGATAGAAAGAAAGAGAAGTGGGGGTGGGGGTGAATGTGCGTGTGTGCGTGTGTGCGTTTGACAGAAAGGGAGAGAAGGAGAGAGAGAGAGAGAGAGAGAGAGATCAAGTACAAGATAGTCACCATCTATGGATCCCGCAGCATTCCGCTGGTCCTTCTTTACCCTGAACTTCTCAGTGGTGGAGTCCTGAGGTCGTTCAAGGCTTTTCACTATTTGTACATCTAGTCAAACAAAGAAATTAATGCTCATTGGCTACACAGTTCTCTTATTCTATTGGTTAATGATTCCCCCACTTCTAATGCTAATTGTCCCATGCCCAGTCTCTCACTTCTTTTGAGTCAGTGGGTTTCTTCAGTTGGTTGGTTGTGATCTTCCCCTGCCAGAACTACATTTTATCCAGTCCAAGCTGGTTTCAGCACAGTTGCTGAGTTGGCTTTCTTTGTCCATTTTCAGTGATACATTTCTCTCCCCCAGTTTTGTTAACCTCCCTCTAGGTCTGAAATAACACCCAGACAATAGCACCTCCTTTATCTTATCTCAAAGTCCTGATATGGGGATTTCTTTTACAGTCCAAGTTCCAGGTACCCAAGCAGGTATGTTTGGGTGGGCTTTGGTGGTCATTGGTGGTTTCAGATACAATTTGTCCCATAACTTGGGGTAATCTTTGACCAGTGTGTACGAGCAGATGCTTTACACAGTTTGCCACGGTGGGAATTTCTGCCCTGATCTGGCCAGGCCTGGAGTTCAGGCCATCCTGTCACTCCCTTCTGTCCTTATCTCATGGCAAAGTCCTTTTGTAACCATAAGAGTGTTTGAGACAGGCAACTTAAACTCCTTACAACATTGCAAACCCTCTGGATCTCTTTCTAGGTCTCTTCTGAGAAAGAACAGTCTGGACCAAGCTGATCAAACATATGACTTGAGCACAGCTGGCACAGCAGCTTATACCAGGACCACCTCAAGACAGAGGGTATGGATGCGCGGACAGGACAAGAATGGCTTTCTCTTCTTGGGACAGTCCCCCAACACTTTTTTAATAGATTTCAAATTATTTTTTAATGACATGAAGGGAAAGTGGGTGTCTAGTCATCTTCCCCCCCCTTCTCACAGCTACATAGATGTAGAAGAAAAAGGGTTCAGAGGTGAAAAAAATAAGCATCTGCACATCCATATTATAAACATGAGGCTCAAAAGCACATGCATACACATACTCTGCACTTGCACAGCCAGATGTTTCTCCCCAGCACTGTAAATACCAGAATGGTGGAGTAGCACGGGGAGGGTGAACTGTTAAATTTCCTTTCTCATTCATGTAAATTCTGGTTGCTGCAGACTTCAGTGGAAGACAGCAAGGAAGCTAAGATAGGCACATTTGTCACAGGCAACCTGCCTGAGTGTTCTCAGACTAGGAGACAATCAGGTTAAAGGATCCTGTGCACTCACACTGAGGCTATTGAGTGTAATTGTTCATGGATTTCAAGAAATCAGATTACCCATAATCCGATAGTAACATTTGACATGCCACACATTATTAAGAAGTCACTGTAAAGTTGTTATGCAAATTATAGATTCGCAAGGAAGAGTGAAAAGAATAGGATATCCAAAGAATTGCATGGTGGTATGAAGTAGCTGTGCTACTGTTGCCAATTACATACCAGTCTAGCTTTTGAATGGGATTACATTTCTGAATAGGAACTCTAGCAATTCCACTGGACATCATTGAACCAGTGGTAGGTTCCACGTACAATCCTTTGTAAAAATTCAAAAATCCCATTGCATTTTCATGCTTGCCTTTTTTACATGAAAGACATTTAGCAGTCATTTTGTGTAGTACTGTAGTGAATACTTACATAGAAGAAACGAAAAATAATGCACTCTAGGATGTACACTGAGAACAGGCATAGCTTCAAAAGAATAACATTGAAGATAACTGTTAGACAGCTGATTCATTCAATGTCATCACTTAATTTTCACAGGCTTCCTTCTATCTTTCTCATCCTCTGATACTGTTCAAATAATAGGATTTTCTTACATTAAACTGCTATCATATTGTACCCTGCACTTCCATCCAATTCCATACTCACAGTGTTTTGCGTAAAGATTATAACATTACACGGTGTGAAATATGTGCAGATTGACATCTATTGTTTTAAAAAGCAAACCTGAGAAACACCAGGTAACTTGTTTGCTGATATTCCTGCTGTTGCTGTCTGATTTGGCCCAATCACAGGACAAGAAGCAGTCCAAAAACCTAATTTAATTGTTAAACTAAATGCATTTCTTGATGTTTAATTGCAGGCATCACCGTTTTCTATTGCTGGAGCCCAAAGGAAGCGACTGCCACCATGTCCAGCACTCTTTGGCCCTGCAGTGGTGCAGGGCTGGTTGCCACTGCAATAGCGTGTCCCTGCCCGGCTGCAGCATCCTCTTGGGTTGCTGTCCCTGCCCACACCCAATGCAGCTGTGCACCTCAACTGCTGCTGTTGCCATGTGGACCTGAAAAAGAAAAAAAAAAGAGAAAAACCAAAACCCAGGCCTTATTAAAGCGTTAAAATCCAGAATCTCTAAAGTTGCCATTTTATTTTCTGCAAGGCATGTGCTCTCTGTCATGATGACCTTGACATTCAATTTTATCATTTCCCCTTGGGTAAGAGAATTTGCAAGGGCATATTCTCTTTAAGTTCAACATCTTCCATTGCAAATGCGATTTGTTTTCAAAAGCAGCAGCAAATCAAATTCTCTGTCTCATCACAGCTGCTTCTGCGCATTTACAGGATTATTGATTTGGAAATCTAGCATCTGCAAATGCAGAACTAGCCAGTTAGGCTTAGGAAAGGCTTGACACATCAGTTGATCTCCCCTGCCATATTTGGGCTAATGGTACATACCCACATGACTGTGAACTAGTCTGGAAAATGAGAAATGCCTGTGATCAGTAATAATGCCATTATCTAACGTTAAAAAAATACAGCCTTTCTGATCTGACCAGGCTTCTACAGGTATCGGTGGTAATTTTAAAATTTATTTCTGTGGTACAAAGGTGAACACCATCTCTTCTGTTTTTCAGTCCATCATTCCTTGAAATCAACATCTAGAATGAGAAAATAGTTTCTGTTAGACCAAATAGTGCCATCAGAAAAAGGGAAAGATCAAGCTTTAGGGCACACAAGCCCTTTCTCAAGCCTAACATGAGTCAAGCATACACTGGAAATAATTACTCTGGCTGCATTCAGCTAAAGGGGAAAAAATATTTCCAAAACTCGAAACTAAACTTCCAGGAGCTTACTTTTCTTACTAATATGTATAATATTACAGGATAAGTGAAATTCTGACCTAAATTATGGGTAGTTTTGATAGTACACTAGAACTTCCTTCCCATCTTAAATACTTCAAATTCTTTACGATTTTTTGCCTATTATTCACAGCTCAACATGCTGGAAGTAGCAGCTATTTTCAGAATAAGCACACACATAGGCACATTCCCTTTCTTACTTCCTATTTTCTTACAGTTATTCTCAATATCTCCTAGCTTAATAATATAATTTAATGATATCCAGAGTAATTACTATCCACTTGCTTTAATGTTTGCCCTGGATCAGGCCTGAAAAAGGGCTTGAGAGCTTCATCCATCTGTTCTTTTCAAATTATATCACGTTGCCCAACTTATAACCTTGGCTAGCACAGCCACATAAAGCTGCTATTAATTTTGATATGTTCTTTATAGTAAAAATACATGTTCAGTGTGCAGCAGAGAATCCATTATTCAATCAGAAAGGGAGGGTATGGTCTCACTATTTACATCCTGCTAGCATTTAATAAAAGCAGTAAAAGAAAAGAAGAATCATTCAGAGACAAACAAATATAAATTATTTTTATTCCTATGCATTATTGAAGATCCTTTCTCTATGACTGTCAATACAACTTTAGAGAATATTTTTCAAACTCAAATAATATTTTCTATTCAGTTATGATCATAAACACTACAAATCAGCATAATGTGCAAAATAATGTCATTTATACACAAACAAAATTGAGTGTATTTTGATAAATCATTTTTAATAGGATATTTAATAGGACAATTCTTAGCAAGTATTTCTTCTTACTAGTAGGTTTTTCCAAGGCAGAATCAAAGAATCATGGAATATTCTGAATTAGAAGGGACCAACTAGGATCATCAAAATCCAACTCCTGGCCCTGCACAGGACACCTCAAGAATGACACCAATGCACCTGAGAGCATTGTCGAAACACTTCTTGAACTCTGTCAGGCTGGTGCTGTTACCACTTCCCTGGGGAGCCTGTTCCAGTGTCCAACCACCCTCTGGGTGAAGAATCTTTTCCTAACCCATCCTAAACCACCTCTGACACAACTTCAGTCTGGTTCCTCAGGTCCTGTCCCTGGTCACCTCTGAGAAGAGATCAGTGTCTTCCTCTTCTCTTCCTCTCAAGAGGCAGTTCCAGACTGAGGTCTCCCCTCAGTCTCCTCTTCTTCAGGCCGAACAGACCAAGTGACCTCAGCTGCTCCTCATATGGCTTCCCATCCAGACCTTTCTCCATCCTCATGGCTCTCCTTTCAATGGTCTCTATTAGCTTTATATTTTTTTATAAAAGATACATTTGGGCAGGACCCAAAATTGCACACAGGGCTCGAGGTGAGGCTGCCCCAGTGCAGAGCAGAGCAGGACAATCCCCTCCCTTGCCTGGCTGGTGAAGCTGTGCCTGGTGCCCCTCAGGACACAGTTGGCCCTCCTGGCTGCCAGGGCACTGCCGGCTCAAATTCAACTTGCCATCTATCAGGACCCCCAGGTCTCTTTCTCTGGCATTGCTTTCTATCCTCTCATACTCCAGTCTGTCCATCCATCCAGGGTTGGCCAGTCTCAGGTGCAGAATCCAGCACTAGCCCTTGTTGAGCTTCATCTAGTTGGTATCAACAAGAAAGGTGTGGTATTATCCGTTTTGTATTATGTAGAAACTGAGTTACTTATTTCCAGGTTTCATGGTGCAGCACCAGGTGCCCACGAAAATTACTCTGTCAGTCCCCTCCTCAGTGATCAGGGAACAGAACATACAGCAAAAGGCTCATGGTTTGAGATAAGAACAGGAAACAATTGCTCACCAATTACCATCAGAGGCAAAACAGACTTGACTTGGGAAATTAATTTATTACCAATCAAATCATGAGGAAAAAAATAATATTTTAAAACACCTTCCTTCCACCCCCTCTTCTCCCTAGGTTCAACTTCAGTCCCGATTTCACTGCCTCCATCCCCAGAGGCACAGGGGAACAGGGAAATGGGGGGTTTGAATTTTGAGAGTTCTTGAAAGAGTTTTGGTCTCCAATCTCTATTTTTTGAAACACATGGATATGTTTTTTAAAACACTATGTATGTAAAAACATGGTTGTAGTAAAACGTCTTACCATTCAAGGAGAGATTCTGTGTTCCCAGGTCTGAAAGCAACTACATACCAAATTACACAATTGTGAAAGGATTCCCTGAGAAAAAAAAAAAAAGGAAGGACTGTGAAATGAAAATCCCCAGAAACTGGATTGTATAGCACTTTATGTCCAAGGCATCAGATACACCCTGGAGCACTGTACTACACTAAATCAACTTACATCTTAAGCATCTCTAGGAAACTCTAAGAAGAGGAGCTCTGAGGAGGTCAGCTAGAACAGCAATTTTTTATAGCCTCAAAATAATTCCTGATACAGAATTGTAGAACTATCAAATAATGCACCCTTTCAGCAAAATATGATTCTTCTTACAGCCTTGATACATGTAATTATCTAGGGTATTAGCTGCTTTCTATGACAGAAGGTGCACTTCACAAGGATTGGTTGTTTTAACTGCAGACAAAATTTGGTTTGCCTTCTGGGAATGAACAGGGTTTTGTTGTTGTTGGTTTATTTTTTAAATCTATTCTTTTGAATAAATGCCCAATAAAAAGTCAAATTTGAAAAATTATATAAATTTGTTGCAGTAATGTTGGATTGACTGGCAGCAATGGATTCAAAGTACGGAAACAGAAGCAGAAGTCTACCAGTGTGTGCGACTGTTCTGAGGAGAGGGAATCTCAGTGTGGCCACTGTACATGGCAGGAACTCTGCAACGACACTGGAGCACCCTTTGTTCAGGCTGAGGTGTCACACATTTCTTGGACACTGAAAGGAAACTCTGGGCAAAGGACGTCTCAGTCCTCTGTAGTGTCCTCCACGTCTTAAAGAAGACTAAAACCATAGGTACTTTTCCACTTTACTCTAGTTTCTAATAACTAGAAAACATATAAAATTGAAACAATTATCAGAAATAATAGCTGCTGGTTTTTTCTTACACAGATCTCAAATCTAATGTTTTTAAAAAATAAAATTTGGAGAAATAACTTGTTTTCTTTCAATATTAACTTGTCACTTATACCTGAATTAAAACTTCTTTCTAGCACATCATGACAGTTTTATCACTTAAAAAGAAAAAAAATGTATATTTCTGAAATGCTGAAAACAAATAGAATTTTCTTATTTATTTAAATGTACTACAGAAAAAATTACATCTTGTAAAATTATCCGTAAGAGACAACTGAGTGTAAAAAATTAGCATTATATTTGATAGGTCAGTTCATAATTCAACTTTCTTTGAATCTTTTTATATCACTCTTCATCCATTTTCTTACTTGGTGTAACATATAGGCAAAATATTCAGAAAGGAGAAAGCAATATTCTTAGGAAAATGGAACTTCAATACCTTACCAACAGCTAAGCTAAAATTGTACCCACAGTTAAACTAAAACTGTTCATTTTTCTTGGCATAAGATAGCCAACTGTAATTCAAGTCTTAAAACCAAGTTTTGCAATCAATACAGCAGATGAAGTCAAGATGGAACGATAGAAGGCCATTTTCCCATCATTTCCAACTCAGTGACCCCCTGTTAGAAGTTTTTTAAATGTGGTATGGATTCATTGATAGCTCAGTTTGCAATCTATCTGTCAGCATATGACAGGCCATGTTCTCATATCAGGAAAAAATCACAATCTGAAAGGTATTGGTAGCAACCAAAGTCTCAATGTCTTCAAATCAAGAATCGCAAATGAAAGATTTTTTTTTAAAATAGTCAGGAACTAAAGCTTTCTTCCAAGTTTTCTTTGGAGAGGCAGCACTGTGGTGGGAAAAAGTTGTTGCAGAATGCCCGTTAGCACATAACACAACGAGTGTTTTGCTACGCTTACTTTTAATGAAGTTCACTACTTTTATAGCCTCAAGTATTATTTTTATTTCCCTGCTAATCATTAAAACATTTGTTCAGGAGTTGGTGTCCATGTGTTTTCCTTTCATAATTAACTCATAACCAATAGAAATCTATCCTGCTTTCATCTTACTTAGATTAAAGACTTGACTACTGAAAACCATCACGATTTTTCCACTTGCAGAACAGCAAGGGCAACAGAGAATACTTTCTCATTGTCTGGATCATGCTAATTCACTATCACCCTAAGAGCAAAAAATATCCAGGGGTGTCAGTTTATTTCCAACACCAGTTCCCCACACTAGCAAAATTTACCTTGTTATACAAAGATTTGATAGCTTTCCTAGTATTGTAAGAACTTTTTATATTTGCAGTGGCATAGTCCTGATGTTAATATTTACAGATGTTAATCTTTCCAGCCTGGCCTTTTTATTTACAGTATTTGTGTCTTGTTTCAAGCAGTAGAACTGAATATTTTTGCAAGTGCAAAAAGCAAAAGAGAAAGATGGTGATGGTGACACAGGGACATAGAATCCCTGATGTAAGGACACCAAGTGGCATTACTACAATTTCTTTGAGAAGAACAGAGTGCCTATCACTAAAGGTCCTCAAGAATATATTACACAGACATTTCATCAGGAATTGTGTAAGTATATTTGATACTTCTTTGAGGCAGCCAAACTGGATAGGTTGTTTATACAGGTCACTTTCAGCCCTATGATTAGACCCAACATGCTCCAAAGAGATGCAAAGTCATAGTCTGTAGTTGTGGAAACTTGTAGAATGTACTTGAAACTTGTAGAATGCAGTACTGTAATCTTTTGTAAAAAGTCCCCTTGCCCAAAAATTCATTTTATTTAAATATATTTTTAAGGAAAAAAACTGCTGAACTTTTTTTGTTATGGAATATCCACATGAGAGCCTATTAATACCTATTGAATTTGTTAACTTTAAAGGCAGTGGTTTGATTGCCAGGGATCTTGTCAATAAGAACAGACGAATAACCACTTTGTTAGCATTTTTTGTATGTTTCATTATACAAAGTGAATATTTCACATATGTCTTGTGTGGCTGAGTATAGTCTATGTATGACCTGAACTTGCTAATCCTGCCTAATTACTAATTCACTTGAAGTAAGGTGCCTTCCTAAGGACTGCTGCTGTTTCGTTTATAGCTACTGTTCCACAAACAACACTGAAAAGAGAAACATAAAACTAGGATACAACTGTGAAAGTTAATGGAAATTACAGAATAAAATCATGCAGAGCTCACTTTAAAAAAAAAGAGTAAAGTTTACATCAAACTTCAAACTGATATTTGATTTGTTTAGCATAGAAATTTGGCTTCCTTTTATTCAGATTGCTACAATAATATTATGTAGTCTTTGCCCAAATATTTCTTCTGAATATGACACTTCAGGAGTGTGTCTGGGGATTTTTTCCCCTTTGATCAATCTGTGACCCTGAGAACTAAAAAAAAGTACCAAAACTTCGTACATGTGCTAGTGTATTTTCTGGTCCTCTGCTATTCCTGCATGATGCAGAAAAAAAGAAAAAGCAGGACTGGTGCTGGCAGGGCCCAGGCAAGGGCTCCCATTTGTGTTTTTTTCAACTTTTTTTTTTTTTTTTTAGTGACATTATTGTCTCAGACAGCAGAGGTAGTCGTATGTATACATCAATACTGTAGGCCAAAATTGCTGAAAAAATTACTACTGTAACAAAAAAAAAGGGAATTGTTCTCTAAAATGAAGTGTATTCATGCAGCATATACAGCAATTCTCCCATTTCTTTGGGTTTTTTGTGCTTGATGAATCAGCCTAATATTATAGAATATTAATTTTTAAGCAGTATTTATCTTCTCTAGTATTTTCCATAAATCCCAACAAAAACACTTTGGCCAGAAAAAGTGCTTTAGAAATCACTTCATCATATTCTTTCATAAGGCTTCAAGAAGATTTAGCACTGCTTTTAAGCTTTTTGAAGCTGTAAATGGCTAAGCATTTAACCTGAACAATCTAATACAATTTTCAACAAGAAACCGAGTATAAATTTTAGCTTGACAAAGCAAGAATCTATGGACATATATATATCCCAAGTACTTTAAAATTACAGTAGCTGCTTAGAAAGTGATCTGTGATCTGGGAAAAAATACAGTTCTTATGCTGTGTTATTCACATATATGTAAAAATAACATCTTCAATACAGAGCTTTAAGAAGGAAAAAAATACAAATATTTTAGGAGCTAGGTCTTTGTAAAGAACTGAAAATTTATCCTGAAAAAGGAAGAAAAATTATGATATTCATGGTGGCAAGCATGCAAAAAACAAAGGGGAACAGGAAAAACAAATTCTGCAATTTTATTCACCAGTATTATGTATGACATATACTTTTTCAGGTTTTTTTATTGCATAGGATTATATAATTTTGGTTAACAGCCAAAATATAGGACCTGCACTCTGTTTATCCAGAAGCTGTGGCAATGCAATTCAGTCGCTAAGCACTCCCCAAGAAAAACTGATTTACTGAAATGCCCAGTGGCCATTTTAAAGCAAAGATGGATTGCTGAAGGTGTACAAATACAACAACACCCTCCCTCCCCCGTCCATACAAAGGCTGTTTATCTTAACATGCACCTGGGAAATTAAGTTTCCCCAGACAGAAATAAAAACCAAGCTCCTTGCCTCACTTAAACAATGAGATATAATTCAGTAGCGGGGGAGCAGAGCCTGGAGGAGGAGGGTGCCAGGCAGTTCTGCTTACATCAGTACGTCACATGCCTCACAACAGCCAAGTGGAGCGTCGTCCTCAGTCAGCTCCAGAGGAAAGTAGTGGTACATAGATCACAGTATGAAAAAATTAAAACAAAATCTTATCTGCAAAACTTTCACTGGGATGAATCCCCTGCAAGGACTCCTGCTGGCTGTCCCAGTTCAGTCTTGAATTTACAGTAACAGGAAGCACAAACAATACTGCTATTCCCTCTGGTGCATTATTTTACCTCACCAAAGAGTTGTATTTCTTTTATTACAAAGAATGTTCATTAATATTATGTAGCAAGCAAAATCCTTGAAGTTTTGCAACACATTAAGTACCATAAGCCAAAAATACTTTATTATACAGTTCACCGCCTTAATTTTTAAAATAATTCGTGCTAGAGAACTTCCAAGTATTCAGACTTTCCACATTCAGGAACACTGAGACTTGGCACATCCCAAAGCCCTTATATTTAGCATGGTGCATTTATGAGAAATTTAATTGACACAGTTACACCATTTTACTCATCTATGGGTTTCCAGGTATAAAGTGACTGACTTAGAAGGTTTTTTGGTCCGGACACAAAACACAAACACATTCTGCCAATGAATTTATTATACCTTGGTCCTTTAATCACTAAACATCAGATAAACAAAGAAATTATTATTAGAAATAATAGATTTAAATGCACTTGGTCTACATTAGCTGTAAAAATGGACTTCTGTAAAGAACACTTGAAAAAAATTGAATTCAGTCGTTCACTGGTTTTTTTGACAGAAGTAACCATGGCATACGGGTAGAAGGAATCCAAAATAGCATTCCTTTGTTCTTAAAACAATTTTCTGCCTTTAGTTTCGTCTCTTCAACCGTTTTCTTTTCCTCAGTCTAGATCAGGACTCTGACCAGGTTTAGGTTTCACCAGAGGAGGGTTTCTGAGGGGGTGTGGAGCATAGACAGGAGAAGAAAGCAAGAAGGAAGACATTGTTATTAATGCAGCAATTGAATCTTGTCATCTGAATTTTTTTATGATAAAAGCATATATAGAAATGTTCCAAAGTGAAACTCTTTTGCCAAAAAATTAAGTGTCTTTTTCCTGTGGGTCTCAATGCACATTCATTTACACACAAGCTTTATATGGTAGGTAGTAAGCACTAACATTGACAGGGAACACACAAAAATTGAGATGTAGGAGTATTTTGGCAAAGAACGACAGAGAAAGTTGTACAGCGATTAGGTAACTATTTTACTCAAGTGTATAGCAGGGGCAAGAGGATTTCCATTGGCTAGATGCTCCTTTTATGAAATTTCTGACTTCTGAGCCACTTTTTAAAGTATTACGTCTTGCCTGCCCACACAGCAATTCCAACTTGGCCTCATTTACACAGCAGAACTCCTTGCTAAGGGCATTTCAGCTATGTATACAGGAAAATGTAGTCTATTATTTCTCAGTGGTTTAGACAGTAAAGAGGAAAGTATGAAATATAGATCTAGTGAGTTCAGTTATTAATTTAGTGCAGAGAGGAACTGGGAGAAAATAAAGCCCAGAGTTATAAAGTAATTGCCTGATTTTTAACTAGTGTGCTTCTTGTGTGTTCCCCTCCTTAGCCGAGAGTTAAAATGACATCTTATTTCCCAAAAGGAGAAGTTAGGAGAAATGCCAGGAAATAATTCCAGGGAGCTCCTAAAGAAGTATTGTCTTACAGTAGGAATAACTGATTTCCTAACTTCTGCTGAATTAAACAAAAGCATTTTTATAAATTTTTTAGAAACAGGTATATTTAGTTGTTTCAACCATGCACTTTCATAACCCATTTCAATTTCTCTGTTTTTGTGCTCCTACATTAATCAAGCTTAATTCCTACCCAAAAAAAAAAAAAAAAAAAAAAAAGAGCTTTCATAGACTATTAAATTCAAAGCAAATAAACAAACAAAACAAGAATCAGAGAATTTTAATCCTGCAACACTGAATCATTATAAAACCACAAAACAAGCCTGGGCTCACAGGCCTGTGTTAAGAAAGAGAGACAGTCTGCAGTACACTTAAGAAGCTCTCCAGAATCTCAAATTTTTCTCTTTGAATATCATTTAACTAGTTCTCATTTCTTTCAACTAGCTTGATGAAGATTTTCCACATGATTGTTTTCAATAAAGTTGAATCTAATTAAATTGAAAATAAAGCCAGGGAAACACCGTGCTCCAAAATAGCAAAATTTATTTAATCCTCACTGGTAAACCTAGTTTCTTTCACATATCAAAACTTAGACAAACATTGAAGTCAGTTTCCCTTCACCTCTCCACATTACTCCTATTTAATGATTTGTTTTTGTATACCAGAACCAGTGAAAGAACTGGAGTGTGAAACTCTTTTGCTATGCAAGGCATTAGAACTAACAACATTTCAGCCACATTTTTTCCAGTGAAAATTGCAGAGATAATTAGTCATTGGGGATGAGTTCCTTCCATTGTTTTTGTTTATACGCAAAAAAGTGAAGCTTTCTTGCTTTGCCTCTTTAAAGAAAAAGGTATAAGCATGGACTTGAAAAGGACAAATTAGAACAAAATAAATGAGAAGTTAGCTAGTCCTTTCATCCAAGCTACTTTCATCTAAGGGTATAACAAGATCTTTGAGATGCTCTAACCAATTTTGACCTACAGTTTTCTCCCTAAGCACTAACACATTAACACCCATATTGATTTCTACCACTGCTTGGCTTCTTTTCAGGGTAAGGCATAAGGTGGAATTTCTTCAGGAAAAAAATCTTCCATTTCTGGATGATGGAGTAGAGTGTACCCTCAGCACTCCTCCCAGCCACCAGGTGGGGTGGCTGACACTCTGGAGGGTTTTACCGTCCTGGGGTCTCTCAACAGGCTGGACAAATGTGCTGACGAGAACCTCATGAAGTTCAACACTCGGAAATGCAAAGTCCTGCACCAGAAGGAACAATCCTAGGCACCAAAATATGCTGGGGGATGCCGGCCTGGAAAGATGCTTTAAAGAAAATGACCTAGGGCTTCTACCAGACACCACACTGAACATGATCCAGCAATGTGCCCTGGCCACAAAGAAGGCTAGTGGTATCATGGGCTGCATCATGCATAATATTTCCTGTAGATCCAGGAAAGTGATCCTTCCCCTCTGCTCAGCATGGCGAGGCCACACCGAGAGTGCTGTGTCCAATTGTGGATTCCCCAGAACAAAAGAGACATGGACATATGGGAGAGAGTCCAGAGAAGGTCCACAAAGGAGATGAAGGAATTGGAGTGTCTTACATGTGAGGAAAATGTGAGAGCTAAGAGGCTGTTCAGCCTGGAGTAGAGAAGGCTCGGGGGAATCTCATCAATGTATGTAAATACCTGACGGGAAGGTGAAAAGAGAAGGGAGCCAGGCTCTCCTCAGTGGTGCCCAGTGACAGGACTGGAGACAGTGGGCACAAACTGAAACACAGCAGGTTCCCTCTGAACATCAGGAAGCAATTTTTTACTCTGAGGGGGACTGAGCACAGTCACAATTTTCTCGGGGAAGTTCTGGAGTCTCCCTCCATGGAAATATTAAAAAGCTGGCTGGACATGGTCCTGAACGAAGTCTAGATGGCCCTGCTTGAACATGGTGGTTAGACTAGATGGTGTCCAGATGTCCCTTGAAACCTCACCCATTCTGTGATTATGATCTACCATAGATCCATTTATAGGACATTTTACTTCATTCTGTTTGTCTTGATTTATACTTACTTAATTCACAACTCATTACTAAAGTAAAGAATAATGCCCGTGTAGGACAGATCAGCTACAGGTTAGCTATCCAAAGACCTAATTCCATATCCCACATATTATTTGGTCAGAGAGGGTAAAATACTACCTAACTGAAATCCTGGCATTTCAAACCACTGAAACCAACTTCCTTATATGCCAATTACTTACAAGCAAGATAGTAAGACTTATACTGCTGGCATTCTCTGCATCAGCTTCCCAGGAACGTAATCAAAATTGTTCTTGCATCAGCAAACTTTGGATACTTGACTAAGACTCAGCTATTCCTACCATGTAAAGGGAAAGGAGGGAGTAAAATTAACCCAGCTCTTTGTAGGGGATGGTATTGGAGGGTGGAAGTTGAAATGGCTAGTTACTGGGCCACGGTCGTTAGCACCATTTCTGTACATGTCGGATGATCTCAGAAGACAAATTTGATCAGTATCGGTACAAACAAACGATTATATTTTTGCTGAAATAGTGCACATCATGCAGATACTGTGTTGATTCAGGAAGGACAGTCAATACCGCATCCAGGATAAATTTACTGACATAAACAGTCATTACCTCAGTCACTCAAGTTGCCACTGCAATTTTTAACCAGCAAGATGAATTTATACATACCAGAGTGGTGACTTGTTGTGCGGCTTTAGCATTTTCCTTGTAGGCACTGCCATAAGCAACTGCTTACTTAGTCTACAGCTAAAGCTCAAATTAAACATGACTTTCAGAGGCAGTGTGCAAGACCATGTTCTTACTCACACTTCTCTGGGTACTGTCACAACAAGAGCAAAGTCAAGCACATTGTCCCATCTTCCCTTACCCTCTCCTGTATTTTAAAACTAAAGCACTGAAATCCCATTCCAAACAGTGAAATAATGTAAACAGTGTTTATTCTAGCCTGCTAATTCTGACATCTGCATATAACATGGAAGCCATAAACTATATAGATGTAATTTCTTTTCAGCTTTGCCCCTGAAGGCCTCAAAATATTTATCCTAAGGTTTATACTGGGAGTTTCTCATAAAGATGTAAACAGGTATATGCATGCCAAACATTTAAGATGATTACTGTTTTTTTTCCTAAAGTCTCAAACCATGAAATGTAGTGTTCCTTATAGTAAGAGACTCCATTTGTAGTTAGAAGTCTATTATAAAGAGCTGGAAAGAAATGTTGTATCTTCTAGGTTAGACTGGTTTTTGTCAGAAATAGCGGTAGACTTGCAGACAGAGTTCTTTTTGTCAGTCTTTTTGTCCCTCACAAGTTCTTTCCTATAAAGTTTGTTAGTCTACTTGCTGCATGAAATATGTATTATAGTTTTAGTCTGGAACACTGACTTTCTCTTCCTTCACAATCCAAGAACAGGCACACATGCTTAGTGTGCTCCTTTTGATATGGAGCCTGTATGCTTTCAAAAAGTTTGTCACTCAGGGTATGTTAAACATCTGACTGTGTTTAAGTAGGTGGTGGCAAAACTCTGCATCTTTTTACAGTTTCGTGTTCTTGAAACCTTAGGATTTTCACAAACAATATCAGTTCTTACCAGCAAGGCAGAACCTCTATCTAGGACCCAAACATTAATCTCTAATCCAGATTTTTATCTAACTTGACAAGGCACCAGCCTTTGCTTGAAAGAAGGATACATCCAAAAAGCCCAATGAATTTCTCCCCCCCCGCCCCAGGAATTTTGCTCAACACTATACATGAAATTCTCTCTTCAGACAAGAATATTTTTTAACTTTGGGTCTTCAGGAGACGGTAGAAATAGAAACTTGGAAAACATGGATACTTGGAAAAGAAATAGGAAATTGAAATTGTTGAAATTTAGCTTCCTCTTGACAGATGTTTTAGGCAATTAGGCAAATAAACTGTTGAACTGAAGAATAGTATCTGTGACCTGAGCCAGGTGCCTGAATGATGGAAGTCTGCCTTTTGATGAGTGAGTACAAGTCAAAGACAAATTAAGACTTTCTGTTTATGCAAAATGGTTCTTATTTTTAGTGGGTGTGGCATTAGAATAGATTCATAAAGTCATAGAATCATTTAGATTGGAAAAAACCTTTAAGATCAAGTCTAACCATTAACCTAACATTAGCAAGCCCCCCACTAAACTATGTCCCTAAGTGCCACATCTACATGTCTTTTTAATACCTGCAGGAATGGTGACTCTACCACCACAGTGAGCAGCCTGTTCCAATGTTGGGCAACCTTTCTGGTGAAGAATTTTTTTCCTAATATCCAATCTAAACCTAACCTGGCCCAACTTGAGGTCATTTTCTCTTGTCCCATTACTTATTATGTGGGAGAAGAAACCAACACTCAGCCTCAATGCAGCCTCCTTTCAGGCAGTTGTAGAGAGAAAGGACCCCTCTGAGCCTCCTTTACTCCAGGCTAAACAACCCCAGCTCCCCCAGCCACTCCTCATAAGATTTGTGCTCCAAGCCCTTTACCAGCTTCGCTGTCCTCCTCCGAATACACTCCAGCACCTCAATGTCATTCTTGCAGTGAGGGACACAAAACTGAACACAGGATTTGAGTTGTGCCCTTGCCAGTACTGAGTACAGGGGGACAATCACTGCCCTCGTCCTGCTGGCCACACTATTGCTGATACAGGCCAGGATGCCATTGGCCTTGTTGGCCAACTGGGCACACTCTGGCTCATGTTCAGCTGCTGTTGACCAACACCTCCAGGGCCTTTTCTGCTGGGCAGCTTTCCAGCCACTCTTGTCCAAACCTGTAGCGTTTCATGGGGTTGCTGTGACAGGATCCTACACTTGGCCTATCGAACCTCATGCAATTGGCCTCAGCCCATTGATCCAGCCTGTCCAGATCTAGAGCCTGTCCCACCCTCCAGCAGATCTCATTCAGCCTGGAGCTGTTGGCAAAATGACTGAGGGTGCCCTTGAACCCCTCATCCAGATCACCAGTAAAGATATTAAAAAGGACTGGTTAGGAGTTGCTATTAATTTTATATCATTATTCTTTCATATATTTCAATTTAACTTCTTCACTAGACAAAATTTAACGAACAGCACTTTTGTTTAAAAAGTATTGTTTGCTATTTTTAATATTTCTAATGTCGTGGCAATTTTTACAGTGGGAAATTTTTTTTATTAAGATTTGTTTGTTAAGAGATATTTGTTTTAACAGGCTGTTGAAATAGGAGTTTGTTGGAGAACATTAGAAAATAGCATCTTTAACTGCTTTGAGAAGATTATCTGCCTAGCCTTGGGCCACCTTTGTGTAATAATCACTTCATGGCTATACAAAATGATCAGAGAACATAGGGAAGTCATGTTCCTAAGCACAAGGAACACAAAGCCGCCCAAACTGATCTGACCCCTCCTGACTGACCAGGCACACAGAGTAGGAGAGAAGAGACTGCACACATTCCCCTCGTGTCTCTCCACACTGAAGGCTGAATTATGCAATCAGATAGGAGACAGTGCAATACCCTACTAATAATAAATCAGAAGCACTGCATGGGGATGGAAGGGAAATTGGTAGAGAAGTAAATAACCAAAACCAAATGGAAAGTGGCAGTGATTTAGGAAGGAAACTTCTGAGTGCTCCAGAACTGTTTCACACAATGTAAGTTTGCCATTTGACAAGTTCAGTGCCTTGGCATGTACAGTCAACAAGAAAAAATGAGAAGGAATTTCTATTGTTAGTGCTTAATCTACTCCTTAAGAGTGCATCAAAGAGTGTATTTCGTAGCTGTAACAAGATAAAAGCAGGTTTCTCAGACCTCTCATCATGACCAGTAGCTGGAACTGTTCAGATGTTGCTGTTCAGGTAAGTTGCTATAAAACCAGTCATTCTTAGTATTTGAATCTTCACCTGAATGCTTCAGAATTCAGCCAGAACTCAGGTTTAGAGTTGGTGTAAGTATTGTGACAAACCATAAGTTAATCTTAGAAAGATAACAGACAATCTGTGGACATTTTACTGTAAATTTGTTTCTATAGACAGTAATAGGAGTCTTACAGCAACTGAGTAATACTTCCTGCATGTGTCACAATGCTGTTAAGATTAAAGCCTTAATTAAATTCTTATTAAAGTTTATTCTTGAGTAATATCAAATTTTTGTGGACCTTTTGTGGGGCATCTATTACAAAGAGCAGTTACAATATTTAAAACATCTTCTGCCTAAAAACTGAGATAAAATTCTAGTAAGTGACAGGTTCTGCAGCCAAAACTGATCAAACCAGTCTAACTATACAAAACTTTGATCTTTCCACTCTTCTGTTAGAAAAATCTCCTTTTTAGAGCAACACAGGACTATTCACTCTAGGTCAGATACTGTTTGTGGAAGACAATCACACGGATACCAACAAGACTGCTCAGACCACCGGATCTTTCTTCAAGTAAACATAAAAAAGGAGCAACAAAGCTACTGCAGTCTCCGAAGCTTGCTACCACTGCACAGTCCTGCTCTGTGCCTCTGGGCCAGAGGAGGAGGGAGAAACATCTTCTGTGACTCCATATTAGGGGCAGAAGCCCTTGAAGAAGCAAACAGGAAGGCAGACAGTTTAACTGACATCCCTGAGCAGACAAAGTTTAGTTCAGCAAACCACCAGCAGTAGAAAAACTGCTAAAACAACACCCAGTACAGCAGCAGGCTGAGGTTTAGGCACAGGTGTCTAGTCTTCAACTTTGTATACCTTCCTCACTTGTTCTTACAGAAATATATTTTAGGCCTCTTCTCTAGTTAATTTTTTTAAAAGTTATAGTCAACAACAACCAGATCAGTTAACTACCAATTATAAATCACAAAACAAAACACCTTCCCCAGAACTTTAAACAAGAATGACTAAGGGTTGGGAATGCACAATGGGAAACAGGGAACACATAAATACAATTGATGGATAAACATATTAAATTAGTAAAAGTTACGCTGAACATTTGCAAATTTTAGTACATGTATCCCAAGAGAAACAAACGGAGCAGTTGTTTAATTGAAAATAAAATTAATGAGAAATAATTCCCTTTTCCTCAAAAGCACAAGACCCTATCATTAGCATTGTTAGCATGTTATTACAAGTCATTATCTTGAGAAAAAGGAGAGATGAAAAGAATTTTTTTCTTTATTATAAACCACTTGTACTTTATCACATCAGTGTAACACATTAGGTGTGTCACTATTTATCTTGTACTACAATAAGCAAGCTCCATATATTTTCAGGCTTCAGTGAGTTCTGCTGGCATGCTGTATGAAGAAGATATTTCAGAAAAATCATTCTGGTTTTCCTCCATTTCTAAAATGCTCCTCATGACTCATTTTTTATGCTTACAGTTAAGTTGAGTTTCATGGGTGCTTGGAATATTTTGAAGGTAAATCCTGCTAAGGGCAGACTAACCAAACAGTAAGGGTAGAGAAACACAAATCAGATGAAATTGAATAAAGTTGGCTAAAAAATTACTGCCTGTAATTTTTTACAGCCACAGTAGCAGTCAGCTTTTACAGCTTTTTGCCATCCTTTTGCAAATTAAGACATGTTAATGCAAATGCTCAATGAAGTATTCTCCCTCTTAACTGCAGAAGGCTAAATTCACATGTGCAAACAGGCAGCATTAGTTTGGCCCCGGGGAGGCAAAATCTCAAAACTTTTCTCACTCCATTTTGGTCAGTTTTATGCTGACAGCCAAAGGTAATGTTCTCCAAACTGTTCCCACCTCCTTTCCAAACCACACCCTGCCGTGTAGCTCTCAAGTCTCCCCTTCCCCCAGCCACTCATAGAATTATTGTGTTCCAACTCTCCCTGCAGAAGTAACATAAACAAGCTTTTCTGCACTTCTTTTTCATCACTTTCCTTTCTCAGCAGATAGAGGCTTGCTATCATTTTGGGGAATACTTTGGGATTTTCTACAACACGTAGCAAACCCTACTGCAGGGACCTTGTGCTCGTACCAAGAAAACTAACACTGAGACTAGGTGCAGTATTTCAACACTGCTGGCATAGTGATGCCACGAGGTACTCAACCTTGCTGAAAAGACAGGGTTTGTATTAATCTATCTGTTTGCAAATAAGCCATCCTCCTGTTGTGTTGCTTTGGCAACACAATGATTAACTAAAACATATAGATATTCTAGCTTCCTGTATCCTCCTACAGCTATGGACAGGGCTGAGGAGATATGTTGATGGTCTCAGGAAAATGTCATGACATCTAAATGCATAACTTCTAGAGAAATTTGTTCTGTATTTTTAAAAATGAATTAAGATGTAACTAGTTGATGAAGAGTAGAAACTTAACTGGAAAGTCAGAGCAAATAATTTTACCCCTACAGTCTTTCAAGAGACATCATGAGGAGTGCAGCATATTTTGTCTCTGAAGAAAGAGGCTAAAGAAGAGACTGTTCCCTTTACAGTGGTCAATTCCTATGAATGAGCTGTTATATTGTCTGTAGGATTACTCTGTAGTACTTAAGCTGGAGCAACAAGAGAGGAGCTGCTAATAGTCTCAAAAGTAGTAAAGGAATGCAAACTCTTCCTGTATGCATGGTAATAGGTGTGCAGCTAACAGGACTGTAAATTGTAGGAGTGATGAAATTTCATATATAACCACAGGTGTAATCTGGGTGGGTCTGAGCCCTCCAAGGAAGGTCAGCAATATTACAGGAGCTCACTTTGCATCCTTGCCCCTGTGTTTACTGGCCATAACTACCATCTGCTACAGGACATATGAAAAGAAAAACCAGAGTCTTGTCCCAGGTATTGTCTCACAATCCATTTTGCTTTTGCTTTTTTATGGCTAGTTTCCAGGTGCCTTTACTCTACTGGAGGCAGTGCCAAATGAGCGTTTTCTCTTAATGTGACATCTGTTTGTCAGGCAGCCAGTATCTGAATTCAGTATTTCCTGAAGAACTATGCTTTGGGGCTTATCAACAAGTCTGCAGGTGCTGCTTTTGATCAAGAAATGGCTTTGGACAGATGAGGCTCACAGCTCGTTGTCCTTGCTTCCCACTGCTTATCAAGCAAATTTAAGCATCAGGCTCTGCAGCAATACAAATGTTCCCCTGTTAAATGAAACAGGAGGGCAGAGAGAACTGTGCATCTTATCCATGCAGCAGATCCTGAGGTACCAGCACACAACTCTGTGACCCTGTGCTAACTTCTAAATGCAAGGCCTGGGATGCAAGCCCAAACTCACACAGCCCAAGCTTCATGTCACCTTCAATACCGTGTTTCCTCCTTAGCCAGATGCTTCTGAGGATCCAGATCCAGACCATGGGGAACATGAGCCATGGAACACATAGGGAAAATATCAGCAATATTTCCAGCCTCTGACACTACTGTAATCACCTTTTTCTCAAAGCATTTTAGACCAGTGATTCACCTTACAAGAAGTTTCTTTACTACATGCCCATAGAATAATGTCTTTTCTGTCACTACCAACTAAGATGTGCACAAGTTCAGTAATTTGGGTTGGTCTTTTGCACTTAGTGTCTCATATTAAATGATCTGAGAGGCACCTTTAATCTCTGAGCCCAAAATGAAAAAAAAAGTGAAAAACAGACACTTAGATCTTACATTTTTGTAATTCACATGATGGTTTTGTGTAATTTGCATGTCGTTTTGGAGTAATGTAAAATAAATAACAATGTAAAAACTGAGTATCAATTCCTACAAACATCGTTGTGATAGTCATTATTGTCATGCTGATTGCTGATTTCATCAACTCCTTTTCCTGGGCTTCCAGCTGCATTGGATTCATTTGAATATCATCAAGACTTAGTGTTCATAACACAGCAGGCCTTTTTGAACTGGACATGGATCAGCTGCATCACAAGGGTGAATGTGACTGCTTTTATTAGTCTTCTAACATGGCATGCAACTGCTTCTCCCAGAAAACTACTCTGAAAACTACTGTGGTAAGCTGTGTATGGTCCAAAAATATCACTGAAACCCTGGAGATTAATTGTATGTTCAGCTTATGAGACTTTAACCTTTAGATACAGATATTTCAAAATCCTAGAAAAAAATTATTCAAAGGCGTGAATGGTTACTAGTCCTGAGAAGAGACTGGAGAAAGGATTCAAAGTGCTCAGGAATGCAGAGCTGAGTGTGATTGAGGTCATGTTGCAATCATAGAATCCATTAAATATTGGTGAAATCACTAAAAAAAAACCCAAATTGCTACACTTAAAACAGTTTAGACTCTGTAGTTATAGGCTTGAGATATACCATCCTGTACATGCTGCTCAACATGATCAGCACACCTGTTCAGGAGCTCTGAAAATCAGTTCTCTCCAGTGGTCCTGAAGTTTCATGTGGTTTTCTCAGTCCTTCTCCGGTGATTCTAAAGAAAGTTTTGAAGAATAGTATCATGTTTCTGTTTCAAACGTATCCTATGGGTCCTTGAACTGTCAGAATAAATACAATAAAATTGGAAACATTTAAAATAAAAAAAGTGGTGAAACCTCCATTCCGTAAGTCACCCAAGTGACCATTCTAGGAAATCCCACTTAAGAGATGTTTCTGAATGCTACTGAGTATTTGTTGCTAGACAGGTTCTTTCTTTCCAAGGCAAGACTGATTGATTTTTTATTTTAGTCTATTTTCTAGGAAAAAGCTGGATTTGAAGTACTATGCTTATCATTGTGCCTTGGGCTGTAAGGTACACTAAATATTATCCAAGCAATAAAAAACACACAAGAGTCAGAGATCTGGTAATAAAATAGCAGAAGAAGAAAGAAAAGGCTATTTTTACAGATCACACCACACATTGTAGTGTTAGAACTTTGACAACCAGCATTTGATCAATAAAATCTACAGCTGCAAAACAAAACAGAATGGTCAGGGTGGAGGGGAGATGAACATAGCTCAGAGCAGAACCCATCCTATAGCAAACGTCAAGCAACCTTGCAGAACAAACCCCTGGTTAAGCTTAATAGCACATGACTGTGGTTGCAATCAAATTTTAAAGTGAACAGCTCAAGCTGTTATGAGAGAGGGTAGAAGACCATTTAACAGCTTTTCCCAGTTCTTAAGATACAGCAAAGAAGCACCATTGAAAGGGCTTGATTAGGAGAACGAAACAATCTGCTATAACAAACAATAAGGATATGGAAATTTAGACAATTGCCAGTCCCATCATCTGCCAGGAGGAGGTGCAGCAGCAGTGAGAGCACTGCTATGTCCATAACGCCTGCATCAACTGAAGGGTTTCTGAGGAATCTGAGATATACTATGTGCTGCTCCCAGCAGATTGTGTATGAGGCACACAACTATCAACACTTAAAATGCCTATTTTCCTTACTGAGATGGTGTTGATCACAGAATTTTGCCTAACTGATCTACCTTACCACAGCTAGGCATGGTGTTGACTTTAGCCAGCACTCAGCTATGCTATTATCTATTTCTAAAATCCAACATATTGGTGGAATGAAAATTTGCATTTTTGATTTGTGAAAGATACATTTCAAAGTTTAAGCCAGATTAAAAAATTGGTTGAAAACTGTACCAAGCAGTTAAACTACTCTGAATTTAATTAGAAAGACACTGAGCTTTTTGATATGTAGAATCTTTTAAATTTGTCATCCTGATTTATAACAGGACAGGAGATTAAAAAAATGAAATTTTAATGGAGAACAAGAGCTAGCTTTTTCTTGAGTGTTGCAGGAAAGACCCAGAGACCGGAATAGTGTTGGAACTATACTGCCAAAGAGTGGACTGAGGCTTTTGACAACAGGCAGATGTACTTCATGTGAGTCTCAACTTTATCTATTGAGACATACATACACACATTCATATAGGTAGTTCATACATTATATTTGCATGATACTTTAAATGTCACTTCTATTAAATTGTTCTATTAAGTCTGAGTAATTGTTGTATATAAAGAAACATAAATACTTTAGGTATATAATTTTGTTTGTTGCTTTCACCATTGTTGGTGGAATCCTGCCAAGCCCCCAACACTGTCCACCATGCCTGCAGCAGAAAATCAGGCAGGATCAAGGAAAGAGCTGATGGGCTGACACTTGGCCTGCTGTTTGACAGTATTGGTAGCTGGATCAGTGACACGGCTTTGGTAAGCAGAAGTTATTGACAGGCTGATGTTCTGCCTGTTGTGACAAGAGGCCCATTGTCACATACACTGCATGTGTCACATATTTTTATTTGTCTCAGCCTCCCAGAGCTGGAAATCTCTCCTCTATTCCTATTGTCAGCCACAGAAAGGGGCCAGGGTGCCTAAGAAGACAAGCACATACGTGATCAGGATGTGACTAAATGGGGTTGGTTGCTCCAGGTGTACAAAATCAAAACACCGTCTTGTATGGAGCATGATGGAGCACTACACAAGGCACAGCCTGTTATGGGCTGCTTTTGCAGAACTGTTACAGGTGTGTTACCTGAGTGCTGCAGCATCCCTGAGAGGGTGTCAGGGACTGTGCAGTGTGCGCAGCCAAGGGCTTTGGCCATTCTGGGCTGTTTAAGCACAAAAGATATTTAAAAAACCAAAACAGAGGGGAGTACTTTGATGTTCCCTTGTCACATATTTCCCCTTTTAATGAAGTAATGAGACCTTCTCTTCTGTTATTAATTTCTTTTCCCACTGTTTCTCTCTCACTATCTCTGTAAGTCAGTAATTTCAGACAGTTCATCTGTTCTCCATGTCCACAGCACCATGCCATCTACAGGTCATTGCATGTGTGACCTAGAAATTCATTTACGATTACACCAGAATAAATAACACGCATTCGTGTACTGCACTATAACACACAAATAAATAAAAAAATATTTTAAAATGGCCCATTGTGATTAAAAATTATATGGGAAAGGGTAGAGAAAAATGCATTAGTTCACTTATGTCACAGTCACCCTAGGCAAGTCTCCTCCTATTTGTGTGATAAATATTTTTCATTATAGAAATACAATCAAACAGAAAATTATAATTAATTCTGAATGCACATCTGGATCCACTTGGAAAAAAGAAGAAAAGGACTTCTGGTGCCAAGCAACAGAGATAGGTTTCTTAAAAAAGCCATCTGTTTGATTTAATTGTCACTGTGGTGACACTGTATTCCAATGTGAAGACCAGAAAAAACCAGCTCCCTCTGGGATACGGAAGGGGCAGTGACCACACAGCATGTGCTGACGTGGATGCAGAGCGCAGGGATTTACCACTGGCCGTTTCCAGTGGTCCTGCACTGTTGCAGTAGGGTCACACACAGAGGTGCCACCCGCCTTTCCTTCCTGGAGTGAAGGGCTCCAGCATGGTTCTGCACTGTTAGAGACAATATTTCTGACAAGATATTTCTAGCTTCAACATTCAAGCTGTCAAGGCTGTTGTCAGTTCAAAGCAGGCTCTCTTTCCTCTGAAGTCATTACATAACCACCAGTTTTGTTTTCCAGAAGCTGCCCACATGAAAACAATTCACTGGAGGATAGAGCAGGTAAAATACCAAGGTCTGGCTTTTATTTTTCATTTTTACCTCTTCTCTTTCTTTCTTTCTTTCTTTCTTTCTTTCTTTCTTTCTTTCTTTCTTTCTTTCTTTCTTTCCCCATATGTAGGTGACCAAGAAAGGACAATTATGATTAGATTTGTGATTATATGTCTCACATTTAACTTCAAGTACAGAAATGTATTAAAATTGTGATTCATAACCAAGTAGAAGGAAAAGAATCATAATTCACAAGCGGAGTGAAACTTGTTGATTAAAACATGCAAAAGCACTTAATCATATACCAGATTCAGAAGAAATATAACAATGTTTATTTAAAATTTTCATCTAATTTGCGATCATTTGGAAATATATTTGGCACTTCAAAAAACACATTGAAAAGTAAATCCCTGCTCAAAAATTAAACAAATCTAAGGCTCTTTAATTATTTAATTGAGATGGTGGTGTGGATGTCCCACCTATACAGAGCTCTACTGATCTTCATTTTGAAAAGTGAGTGTCTGTAGTGAGGAAAAGGGTAAAACCCTTGCATTAAATAACTGATATCTGCCTTAGCCCTACAAGATATCGGAATTCACACAAGCCCCTACTAGAACTTTGCAAGTGGAAGGGTTCAAAATTATTCCAATCAATGCAAGAAAAAAAAAGCTGTATGAGAAGCGTTTTCAGTTCAGCATTAGTGTCACTGCCAAACAAAAAGGGAAAGATCCCTCAGTATGCTAAATGTCTTCAACCAACTGAAGCCAAATTTCAGCTTTTTTTAGGTCCATACAGAGTCGTATTACAAATTATCTAAAAGGAACTGTAGACCTTTAACAGTCAGGGAACTCCAATCTCCTTAATAGAACAATAGAGATTTTATGTCAGGTTTTTCTTGTATTATAATTCCCCAGGACAGAATATATATGCAGAATTGAATAACATAGGGCCCTGTAAGATACTACAATAAGTATGAGTCATCTCAAATGAGGGCTAAGGAACCCTCTCACTGGGCTCCATGGCAGAGTCTGATAAAGCCGAAGCACATGAATTATCTTCCTAGCTGGGAACTGCAGCGTACAGCACAGAATGTCTTACACCAGATGTCACTGTATCATGCATGATGAATATCACATCTTCATTACAGACTTGCCCTGATAAAATCTGTGTATATGGTGTTGCAGCAAAAAGCATCATCTAACATTCAGTAAATCCATTTCCCGATGTTCTGATTAGCAAAGCAATTTTTCCTAACACCTAGAGGAACGGCTACCATCCTTTTTTCTTCCCAGCTGTGCAAGATATCATTGCTTTTTAAAATGGGATGCAAACTGAAAATAAGAATCTGGGTGTGTCAGGGTTATTTCTATTTTGACTTAGAGAAATATAATTTTGCATCCTCTTTTCTTTCCCTATTCTTCTCCCTTTCACAGGAGGAAAGATGTACAGTTACATACATGAAAATGGACACAGAATCTTCATTTACAAAGGGCTTAATTTAGTCCTTGAGTATGCACAGAAATCCTCCCTGCAGCAAAGTGATGTCAGACTGTGTGTACCCCTGCAGTATATGGAAATCCTGGTTGCCATGAGAACCAGACTGCTTCTTTGCTGAGGTTTCTGCACACTGCTAGGAAGACATGCCTCCATTTTGCCACATTGAAGCAGCTCAGCTGCAGGATGCCGGGTGCCAGGCTGGGTGGCCCTGACACTGCTACCCTCTGCCCAGTGGTCCTTAATTAGCTCCAGCTCTGCCACTGAAATTTATCTATAAAAGTGTCAGATAATCAGCATTACATTTCTGAAGCAACATCCTTCCTAAATATATTTCTTCCCTCTTCTGCCTGCCACCCTAGAAAAATAAAATAAATTAAGAAGCTACTTGGACTTGAGGCAGTATTAAAACCCACAATATTTTATTGTATTAGGAAAGAAATCAAAGCTACACCACCACAGTGAGATCTCAGGGGATTTCTCAGATATATGCAGGAGCCATTTTTCCAAATGCTGCTGCATACACATACTGCCCTCCTGAAAGGAATTAAAGCAAATACTGCTGTGATAACTGAACTTCGTGCTCCCAAATGAAAGGAAAAAGTTGTTTCTCTTTTTTTTTTCTTTTTTTTTTCCCCTAGGGACATAAAATTAGTTTCTTCAGATACAGAAGTGTTTAAAACTGATCAGAGAAAGAGGAAAATGCTTTTTTTTTTCCCTTCAAATAGGATCTCTAGAAAAATCATCAAGACACTGAACTATATAAAATTTTTAAGCTGCAATGAATGAAAAATCTTTATCGCATTCTATACTTAAGAGGAATATAATATGGCAACAGGTAAACTAATACTCATTAGGGGAAAAGGCTATAAGGGACAAAGCTTTGCATATTCCTGCTGGCTAACAAAGAAATAACCAAGTGGACAATAAAAATTAAATCAAAGCAAAATGCCCCAGGTGCTATATAGTGATCTAAGCCACAAAATTCCACGTCCAAATGGCCTGATCTCAACACTTAATTTTCCTTTTGCACTGTGTAGAGCATTTGTGAGCCACAGGAAGTCTTCTCAGTTTCACAGGTATTTAAGAACTCACGTCTGCCATTGCAGCTTCATTAACCTGCAAGTATCAACTCTCTCTTTTCTCTGAGGAATCTAAACAATTAGCAGTTGTGTTAAACTTAAGTCACCAGGTTTTAACCTGTGTTTTACTTGCATATTTTGGCTTCTCTGGCAGACACAAGGTAGGCTTCTGTGCCTGAATTGTTGTCCATTTTTTCTAACTGTATCACCTACCCTAGAAAAAGGTATTCTCTCACTCTTACAAACCTGGCAATTGATTATAAATAAATCTTTTACTCTCATATTATGGGAGGATGAACACAAAACAGCCGTGAGTATGATTGATTTAGAACTAGTTCTTGAATTTGAATGAATGGCACAGCAAATTCTTTTCTTGTTTGCCCAGTGTTGCTCAGCAGAGGGCTGCACGTTTCTATATTCAACCAGTAGAGGACAGTGCTGAATATACACACCAGCAAGCCCATTGCTCATATTTTATATATGAAGCAACTTCTCTGTATGAAGTGGTGTGTTTCTTGCCATCTCAAAAGCTAGTTCGCACTTATGAAATCAATGCATGACAAAACAAATACTGATTACAAAGAACTCTCATAAAAAAATTAAATAATTATACTTCATGTATGTGGAGTGTATATCTTATTTATGCAGAACACTACTTGGGTCCTATTCAAAGACCTTGACTTGGTCCTTATTCAAAAGGCTTCAAAGCTTTTCCTAAACAAAAGACAGACCTACACTGCAAATCCAATAAGCATTCTGCTTATGTTAGGAATGCAGGACAGGACCCTCAGTGTAATTATTTCTGTTTTTTAATATAATCCAGAGTCCAAGAAGCCAGTGAAGTTACACAAAAGTCCACACAGTTTTAGCCTGCATCACGAGCAGTTGCACCACCCACTCTTTGAAGAACAAGTTATAAAAGAACAGTGTTCTAATAGTGTTTCAGGTTTACAGAAGAAAAACTATAGTTGATTTATCTATCTACCTCAGCTCAGACTCTGTATGCCTTCAGTGAAAGCCATCAGGATCTTTTCTGCAGGTACACCTCTATCTAAATCCCCTGGACTGCCATTTCACTTAGGTAAAGACTATGGTTGTTTGACATGTAGAAAACTTTCCTACTTAAATAATGAACAACCAAAACCCCAAACAAACAAAAAACCCCAAGCTCAAATGCATTTGCCTGTTCCACAAACAGTAACAGAGCTACAACATTTTATTGGTACTTGCAATGTTACCTATCTTGGCCCGATGATTTTTGTTTTGTTGTGCCACTTCAATAGCAAGTTAAATAATATAAAAGTGAGTTAAAAACTTTATATTGTTTCTCAACACAGAGCACACAGGCAAGATATTTTGTGTTTTCTCTCACTTAAAAAACAGTAGCTTTGAGGACAATGCTCATAGAAGTTATGGGCTATACCAACCAGAAGAAACACTTCAATGTTTATGTAAATTTTATTGCATGAGAGAGCACAGCTCACCAACTTCCATCATATTACATTTTCAAAGCGACATTCCAAGAGACCAGCACGTAACAAAAAGTGTCTCCCAGGGTCCACTTTCATCATATTCATCTGCAGCAATACAAAACATCTATTAATGGAATACATAAAGAGTTCTAATTTACAGGGAGAGGTGACCAGGAGAGAATTTCTAAAGACATTGAAATAAAGAGACAAGACTTCACTCAGAGGAGCATTTAGTCAATTAATCTGTTCAAGTGCTTCTCTATGCAAATATCTGGCTCATATCTTTTAGGGCATTGAAAAATATTTATATTCAATTAACACATTGCATATCAAGAATTGTGATTAATTTTTTTTTTTCAGGAAATGGAATATTCACCAAGTACAAAAATAAATGACCCTCTGGTTTACTTCAGTATATATTTGGATTCTGAGTTTTGCTTTAGATTGCTGTTTAATGCTTTCAAAATGTGGGGTAGTAGGAGCTATAGGAACAAATATAATTGCAGGAATAGGATTCTGAGAGCAAGCATATCTCAAGGTCTAGGCACTACAGTGACTTCAGAGCGTCTCAGGTCCCAGGGGCCTTGGAATTATGTCAGAATCTAAAATTGCCTTTTAAAAAATACATGCGTCTCTAGACTTTACTACTGAAAAGGTAAAGAGAGTGCAGCCAACTCAGTGGCACTAAGTGAGCTGCAGACAGTCTGAATCAATCAGTCTCGATGTGGTGACCTACCACCAGCATCTCCCATCCAAGTCTGGTTGCTCCAGGCACTCCTGTCAGCAGCAGACTCTGAACGGCTGGGTGGCCTCCTCTAAGAAAAGAACAGAGCACCTAGCCATGTTAATTTGGTCCCAGTGGAGTTCAGCTATAACAGTGACTTTAAAAAATCCATGTGATCGCCAAATTAATTTGTATTAGGGCAGGTGCAAGTCATTGCATGATTGTCAATAACTTGCTTTGTTCATCTAAATCAGAAAGAATCCATGTAGTGTTTGAAATCTGTTTCTTATGCTTATATTTTTTCCTCATCTAGCAATACTTGACAGACAATGGTCACTAGATAATATATCCTGTGCAAAAGTTTTGCTTATAGCTGCATAAACTATCCATTTATGTCTATAAACAGCTGTATCAGCTGTCTATAAACTAAGCATTTATGTTTTCAGATTATTGATATAAAAGGAAAAAATTCTGGCATTGATGCGTAAGTCAAGGAATGGATACACTAGTTTTCCCTACTTTGAATTATACAATCCCATTGCTTCTCCGTACAGCAAACTAACAAATGCTGTTAATATTGTCTATACGTCCACCCACAACAACAGAAAAAAAACCCCTTAAAGCTCATCTCTGTTTTTTCAGTTGACTGACCTGTGAAAGAAGGATGGGGGATGTGGAGGGGTGTGGAATTAATGCTTTAGATTTTACTCCCTTTCTTCTTTTTGCTCTGCAAAGAGCAAGAGTAATTGTTTCCTGAAGTGAAAAGAAAAGATTTAGTATCTTTATACCATGAAAAAAAATTCAGTGAGGCTGTTTGTGAGAAGCAGGAGGAGAGAAGTGGACTGCCTAAATGTGAAGAAAGAGACACTTGCTCTGCCATCTGTTCCCGTGTGCTGTCACCAGGCTGCTCTGCAGCAGAAGAGGCAGCTGCTCCCTTTTCTAAGAGTTAACATGAGATATTGGAAAGAACACCCACCTTCCAACTCTGGCCGTGCCTACAAAGGATCACAGCAAGTAAGTTTATGGTAGCCATATATTTGTGATGCAGGCTCTGGTACAATTCCTCTGACAGTGCTCTGCTGCCTCGCATAACATTAGCAAGCTGAGTTTTCCTCTCAGGAACAAATGCAAGTGGATTAGCAGTAACATACTCTGCTCAGGGATCTGCTTCACATACATTACCCTCTCTGTGTTTTATGTCAATGATGTTTCAGCAACCTGGTCCTAAGCTCAGGAACAAAGGTTGCTGAAGGGGCTGCATTAAGGAAGAACATGAACAAAAGCCCCATTTGTTAGTAGGGAAAATAAGTAACAGTCTGGCTCTTAAATGAAAGGAAGCGAGACCAACGAGGGAAACAAAACTTAGGATACCAGCTGCTAGAGCATGAACTGGGACTAAGGTTTGCTTTTGCCATCTGCAGAGTGCATTTCCTCAGCCTATGAACTGGATCTTTGCTTTGCCAACATCTGAACATCAAAGTGTAAACACGCCTTTCTGTTTCTTTGGTTTTTTAAAGTATTTAAAGAAAGTTCATCTAATGCTATTCATTTAGATGTCTTTGTCCTGTCATTTTCTACCAGCTTTTGTCCCTTTGTTTTTAGTAGCTCAGATTAAGTTTCATCCTGAACTAACCAAGATTTATAAGAATCACAAGACTTTAGTGTCCTGCAACTGGGGCATGTCTTTTCTTCCTTATTTTATTTTTGTGAATAATTATATTTTGTTTCTCTTTGAAGACTGGATGTAATGACACTTGTTAAAGAATAAAGGAGATTCCTTCTGCAGATCAGGTGAGCTTGCCCAGAATAAAGATAGCATCAGAAACAATGTGATTCAAGAGTCAGGAAATCATTGCTCATTGTCAGGAACCTTGTGTTGTGTTTATGAGGCAATGTTTTGGAAGCCAGGCCAGGACAGGGCAGGACTTCAGGGGTGACTTCTGTGAGAAGACACTAGAAGCTGTGCCCTGTGCCAGACAGCCAAACTGACTGTCAAGCACTTCTTAAATAATTATACCTGGAATGTACATCCTCCTGCTTTACATCATTTCATACCTTCATCTGGTAGGAGTCTTCTCTGTAGTGGAAATCTTAGAGCAAGTGCTTCTATCAAAATATTCGAGACTGAAAACAAGTGCTTTTAAATGAAGCCCAAAAATAACTTCTCCCTTCTTACGAAATTCCTTGTGTCATTAGAATCAAATAGCAATGTCTTCCTTTCCCATCCAGCAAAGCACCTAAGCATATGATTAAAGATGCACACAACCACATCTGAATGTCTGGAGAGGCTTTCTCTCACAAAAAATAAGTATAGGATTAATTTATTACATTCACTAATATCAGGAAGCTTCCTGTCCATGGGAAGCATGAAGGTTTTTCCTTTTTCTAAGAAGTAAACGGACAGGTTTTATTTCCACAACTCTGATTGAAGAAGGCAATAATATCTGTATCTCTGCTTACTTATGCATAGATCGTAGTGAGAAAAGTATATATAGAAAAATATTCTTTCCATGTGAATATGCAATTCTGGATGACGACATCTGAGTCAGGGAGTTCTATGCAAATGCATAGAGAAATCATTTATATTAATGCAGACCTTTGACAATAATAAATGGTAACTCTTTTCCCATTTTTAGTCCATAAGAAGTCATGTTCAGGGATGAAAAGTCCTGGCTTCTAATGCAAAGCTTACAAATATATGCAGACCCAGATAGTCTGTCACCATGTGGAATTTGCCAGCCAACTTTTAGAATAGCCCAGTCTGGTTTAGTTACATCTGAAACTGGAATTTATTTTGCTTCCATGTTATTTCAAGTCAATAGGAATTTGTTGAAAATTGTTTCTGGAAAGTTGTTTATGCAAAAGACTGGACTAATTCATATAGTTACTTATAAAGATATGTATATGTGTGTATACTTTTGCATTATTTCTCTTTACAAATCTTATCTCTTTACAAATGTCGAATCATTAGCCTACAGCATTGAACCACATGTTCTTATCTGAGGTGGAGGGTTTTGGTTTTTTGCATGTTAAAACCTGGTTATTTTTTTTCTCCAGAAGTGTCTTACCTTCTCTAGGCAGGTGCCCAGTGCTGCTGTAGTTTCTAGCCTGTGACACACACTGGCAATAACACTTGAACTGATCTCGTAGAGTGCTTGTCTCAGCAATATGAATTAACTTGCACATACATATAGAAATCTGTACATTTTACACCCCCCATTTCTGTCAAGGTGAAAGCATGAGGCAAACTGAACCTTTTGGTGCAGAATCAGTGATACCCTGAAATTATTGATATATATGAAGACCAAAAATAATGCAAAAATGTAATGAGATGTTTAGTTAGAGAGTTATTAAAATTTTTTAATTAATCATTAAACCTCCTTTTTATTTTCTTAATGGGGGACTTCAAGTAGAATATAAGTAACTTAAAACCTCATTTCTTGATTGTTGTATATGAATATGCTTAAAAGTATCTCAGGAAAATATCAATGGTACTTGTCCTCAAGCCATAGAAGTTTTCACATATTCTCATTTTCCTCAGCAGTATGGTACCTCTCCTTTGCATCTGATTTGCATTCTTCTAAAGATTAGTCTAAGAACTGCAGTCAATTCCAGTCCCAAATTTTGGTCCTTTATAGAGATGTCATTACTTTACCCAAACTACTATATCAGTGACAATTTTTCATATGGTCCATACCTGAAGTTAAATCCTCTCACTTTTCTCTCCATAACTGTGTTAATGTGCTACAGGAGACAACTAGGAATGAGCTTTTTCATTTTCAGTTCCCTGATTCCATGGATGCTTTACTCCTACTGAATAACATTAATACTGTTATATATTTCTGCTTTAATATAACTTTTGCCTCCCATTTGTATTATTCCCACTGTATTTGCATATAACTTATGTCTACTTTATCTTACATTTTTTATTCTGCTTCTCTCCCACCTCCAAATGCTCATCCTCCCATTTCCCATTTAACTGTTTCAGGAACCATCATATTACTTTTCCCTGAGCATCTTTTGCTATCTGACTATCTAATAATAGGTAATCTGCCCTTCCCTCCAAGAAGGTTTTCCTTTCATTCCTCATTCTTTTAGGAAGGGCATGTTCTTTGTTTTGTACAAAGGGTGGAGCCTGGCTTTTCAATACAGGTGCTCAGGCTTTTCTGATGAAGCTTAAAAAGAACAAAAGGTCAAATTCAGCTGCAATGGATAAGATCTCATCTGAAATGGAAGAATTTGTTCACAAATAAGTTTAAGAAAAGAAAAGGTAAAACAAAAGGAAATGTGAAGAAAAGCAGCTCTAGATAACAAACTTGCCTTTATCCACTTTTTCTTGCAAAGACAAATGTGAAAGACAAAGTAGAAAGATAAAGATTATGACAGGGTGCGGTAGGCAGTGATGATGCCACTTTTAAAAGATGATGTTCATGGGGATATTTTAAGGCTACATTAAAAGGAAATTTAGATAAGAAAAATTAAAAAAAAGTATTACTAAGTAAAATGTTTGCCTTTTTCAAGCATGTACAAGCATGAAACTTCTCCATACAACTAAAGGAAAAATTTTTGTCTACTTCAGGGCCATTACTTTTTTCAGTTATGTCTCTCCACTGGAGAGAATTTTCATGCAAGAAATTCAGTTTACTGAGGGATCATGAGATATTGCCTCAGCTACATGGTATCTCCATTGCTGCTTTACAGCCTGTGGGGACCATTACTTTCACTATTTAATAATGTTTATGTTTGTTATCTCCAAGTCAGGTTAAAAAATAGGGACTCTATTTTGTAGCTGCAGTCATATTTTGCCTAGCCTAGAACAAACATAATGAAAATACTTTAACATAGTTCAAACTCATTTGAAAAAGACAAATAGATTTTGAATTATTTTAGATTCTTCCTTTAGCAGCTGCAGGGAGCAGCATCTAAAGAAGTAACAGAAGCATGGGGAGGTGAAAGGGAAAAGTGAAAACTTTTCTTCTTGCATAAGTCCTTGCTGTTAAGCTCTACTTGAGAGATACAGTTTTGGAAATTTTTTTTTCAGTGCAAACTGGTAGAGCATGTGCATTTATTTGATTTTTCAGTGTACCCTCTGAGAGAGCTCGTATTGTCTCATACAACTACTGAAGGAAATAAATTAAGGTAGGATGATAGAAAGATGCTTCTTTTACCCAGTTTTCCCACATTTCTGAAAAATGAAATATTGAGGACTGGACACAATCCAGCCTTTGCAGATCAATGCCCTCTTTAATTTAAAATACCATATTTCCACCAGCTGCTATTGATAAATTAAGACATAATTGTACTGTATATCCCTAGATCATTACAAAAATCTGAGGAAAGAAAAAACAAATCCTTAGAAAGCAATGGCATGCATTCAAATTATTGACTATCCTTTCCCACCTGAATAAAATCCAAAGCAGGATAATGCAGAGTTTTGTTGCTTAAGTTACTGTACAATCCTCTTTTATACTACTATAAACTGTAGATTTACTATGTAGTACTTTGAGAGAATTTCTGATCTTTAAACTACTTAAATTCATCAAATATAAATAGAGAAAATGTTGTTTATTTCTTCCAGTTAATTAAAGGTACTAAATCTTGAAATCAAGTTTTCATGTCAAATTTCACTTAACAATATGTATGCTGAACCTGTGATATCTGCCAAATGAGATTCTAAGATGTGCCATGTAACATCTGGAATGTTAAATAAGTGCTCCTGCAGTATCAGGAACACATTTTAGTAATTATATTGATCAGGAGTCCAGTGGAGTCTAATGTTAACTCCAGTGATCTCTTTGCCAGTTCTTTAGAGAGCAGGTCCTGAGAGAATATGTAATAAATAAATTAATTAAGCTTATATTAATTACGTATTAATCTCACTATCTTTTCCCTCCACCATCTGTCACATGCTATGTCACAGTCAAGTCACAACTAACCAACAGAAAATAAAAATGGGATTTGTAAGGATTATAAATAATTGGATCATTTCATCATCAGTGACATTTACCGTACAAAAGCTTTCTTTTTGTCCCATGCAGTTTTGTATCACATCAACTGCTTATCATAGAGGTGAGGCAGGAATTTCCCCTATCTATCCAAATAAAGAAATTACAAACTTAACATCTAAGAAGACTATTCTCTTAGCAGAATATAAACAACTCAAGGTAAGGGAGTGCAAATGAAACACAAAATGCAATTCATTTCTTGGTACTGCCATGTATTGATGAAAAATTTCCATTTTTCTTGCTCTCACTTATGAAACTCTTCTTGTAAATTTTATACCTGTAAAAGCTCTCTTTGAGCTTCATATTTGGAATACCATAATAATCATAGAGATAGGCAAGTTAGAATCTTGCTTGACAAGTTCCACTTGCAAGTGGTGGTTCTAAATGGTTTTGGAGCCTGTAAAACCTCTGAGCCTGTGCACATTTGTAGCTGCAACTAGCTTTCTGTTTGCTGTTTATGAATATATAGTGAAGTATAAGAACAAGAAGGCTCTAAACAGACATCCTGTTAAAAAAATCAGGCAGCTTCATAATACCATCTTTATAAAGTCTGATTCTCTTTAAAAAAATAAAAAAATAAAAAAATAAAAGAATTCCCAACACAACCAGCATAATGACTGACGTTTGCAGCATACCTTAAAGTAAGTCAGTAATTCAATGGGATAATTCACCTTTAAAATCAGAAATTCCATCTCAATTGCTTCTGCTATAATTATATACCTCGAAGCACTGCACAGACAGAGTAGAGCAAACAAAATCAAAGAACAAATCAGCACAGATCTCAAGGACTAGTGACAAGGGCGACGACAGACAGATGCTGCAGAGGAGTGCCTGATGAACCTTGCAACGATATAATAATGTCAAGATGATTTATTGGTGGGCTGCACACGAAACATGACAGTAAACAATAGTAATTTCATGGTGTATGTGTTCCTGGCCTTTATGTCCCAACCCCATCTGCTAATGTAAGCAATGCCAGGATAGGGGTTCAGGCAAAATATTTGTTTATGAATACCTATAGAAGTATTACGACTGTGCAATGTTGATTTGTTGCCACTGTTCTTGGCATGATTTAGGATCACCACCACCAGTATTATCTCAGATTTCCAAATATGGTTTTGAGGACAACGAAGGCCAGAGATTGTTACACTGTTCCTAGTCAGTTTCATGTAAAATAAGACTGGTTTTATTTTAAGCACACAAACAAGAGGGTTTGTTACAAGTGCAGCACTTGGCATGGCTTTCCCCCATCTCAATTAGGATTTTCTCAGGCTATGTTCAGCCAGACAATCTTTGACCTTTATTTCTACTCACTTATATGTAATACATGTATGACGACCTATGAGATGAGCTTAAAAATGCTCAAGGTCACCTACATGAACTTTAATCTTCCCTAAATGTGTGTGGTCTTTGTAAACAGAATTTGACAGGTTAGGATGATGATTTAACACCATTTGAAAGAGTAACATATTAAAAGCCATATATGGCAGTGTTTGATTACTGCAAATGCTGCATTTGAAATTCATGTGTTTTCTATTAATAGAAGGACCAACTCTTCAACTGTTACTTATTCGCACTGACACTAGTGCATGTTAAATGGAGCAGTGTGAATCAGCTTTTTGGATACAGAGTAATATTGTTGAGACTGGAGGACAAGGGTTTGGATCCATGAATCTCATTTTGCTTCTTTGGATTCCTTAGAATGACCTACAGTTATGGAAGTGCCACAGATTTGCCACTTGTCTTGATGTAAAGATTAAAAATGAAAGTTATTAATTTGATCAAGTAAAATTTTACATTTCTTTTCATTACCAGTTTAGTTCTGAAGGATTAAATGCTTCCTTCTAAGTAAACTAATAGAGAGTTTTAAAATCAGAAAATACCATTGCCATAAATATTTCTTCAATATGAAACTACAAACAGAATCAAGTGGTAATCATGGCTAAAATATGGTTACTTCATTGGAGGCCTGCTTAAGAAAGAATAGTACAATCTAACTAAAATAATTTGGATTTTCTGGTTTTACTAAATTTTTATATTCCCACCATCTATACAATATTTTTGCTTGTTACTCACATTTGTACACACAAGCTTGACCAAAATTTTTAACTATGTTGATAGATAAGCAAACGGAACAAGAATGATTGCAGAATAACAGAAACTGAAAAAAAAACCACATTTGGGAACATATTGAAACAATAACATTCAAATGGAAACATACTTTTGATGGATGAGACAGCCCTGTCCACTACTAGGGAAATGTGAATTATTCTGAGAGAAGAATATTTTCTACTGTTAAAGTCAGAGATTAGGTTGCAATAATTTTAAGAGTAATATTGATTGTATTATGACATTCAATTAAGTATGATGAAAATGGATGAGAACTAATAATCAAATTTTATTCTGCAATTAAAATGTTTATCAGGGAGTCCTAATTCAAGAAGCATTTTTTTAATACAAAATTTTCAATTTGTATTGTATTTTATATTTCAAAGTCAATTTTCAATAATCCATAATGCGAAAAACAGATTTTGTATGCAAAGGAAACAGATATTTACAGATTAATGAAACAAACAGTTAGGATCAGCAAAATCCAGACTATTAATACTTTATTATTACCTGAAACTTTCTGCCTAAAACACATTCATTGGTCTTCAGTACAACTGAGAACACATCTCAACAAATTTCAAATCCTCTTAATCCTTTAAAAATCCAGATTTAAAGTGACTTAACCATAATCAGAAACTGTAAAAGTGTATTTGCAAAGCAAAAACATAGAAAAGGTATTGAATGCAAAATTACATATTTTGAATCTATGGTCATACTCTAATACTCCCAACTTTCCTATAATATCTCCACAGAGCATAAGAAAATAATCTAGAAGTCTTTGTTCATCTTCTCTAAGTATTGAACTTCTGTTTCACTGGGAATACTGCATGTGTTCATCCAAGATCCTATGCCTTTTTCTAATAAATGCTTATTTGATTTTAAAATATTTGTCTTTATTTAAAGGGTTATTTGTTCTCCTGTACTTAAACATTTACATTTGTCATTGTGGTTTGGCTGGCAGAGAAACTGGGATTATGTGCATGATGCTATTTGTCAAAATTCTGATGTTCTATGAAAAATTCGCCTTTTCTGCTCCTGTCCAGACTTATGTTCTGTGCCTTTTTAAAGAAAAAGCTGAAAAAGAAGAAAATATTAAAAACAATTTTGAAGAAAAATCTTTGTTTAAAAGTGTGATTATATTGAAAAATATGCGACAGGTCAAAAAAAAACACAAAAGAAACCAGGTGCACATGTACTTGCATATAAGCAAATAGCTGTGCCTATGTGTGCGTGTTTGTGCACCTATCTACACAACAGAAAGACATAGAATGCTGAGAAGAAGAAGAAGAAGAAGCTATCCAGTCTATTGATCTATGTGCTTGCTAGTGAGCTCCACTGAAGTCTTAAGGCTTGTTTATTGTGCATCAGGTATTCCTCAGCAATTACTCACAGGAAGTCACAACTTTAAGCCTAAAGTAAAAACAACAAAACAAAACAACTCAAACTCCCCCCCCCCAAAAAAAAAAAACCCAAACCACAACAAACCAAGCCAAAAAAAAACAAA